>JAOVVO010000255.1:0-101784 GCA_028564675.1 Onchocerca lupi
TATGTATATATGTATATATATATATTTATTTATTTAATTCAAAAATGAACTACTTTTAACACTTTAACATTCCATCGACTGGAGAGAATCAATGTGGTCATCAGACGACAGATGACAATGAATCCTTAATTCTGTCCAGTCCTTCTTTTCATGTAAAACGCTAATTGCGAATGGAAAATGGTGGAAATGGATGCACGGAGAAAGATATATTCATGTTACACCATGCCAGATGATCATATCACATCAAATAATGTCACTAACATCCTCCTCCTCTACTAATACTATTTCTAGATGAATAGATTTAGATAGAAATAAATAGGTTTCAGGTACACGCGTCAGCAGTACTGCTAACGGCAACAAATGCTCCAAAATAAATGTATTTATATAGATGGATGGATAAGGTTGTCACCGTGAGATGATGCACCACTACCACCAACTGATCATATTCCATCTCGTCATCGTTCGTTGAAATACACTGACATTACGAAAGGCCACAAATTTCAAATGCACCCATAAATATTGCCATGCGTTGCAAATGAATTTGGTTTAGGGATCAGAATCTCTACACTTATGCCATTAAAAATCTTATTTGGCCTATAAAACTTCAACTTTTTCTAGCACTGCTTTTTTGAATATACCAGTTATACTGGATATCGAAATATTAAGTGATGCCAAATCATATTAGTATCTTCAAAGATCAAGAAACACACTTTTTTTTAAAACAAAAGACAGTTAAAGATCTAATGAAATGATAGTAATGTACAAGTGCACGATGTGAGGAGCTAGCTACACAGGAAATCTAGTACAATCTCAATGGAACGGCTATATTTCAATATTTGACTAATGAAAAATTTTTCAAAAACATTTTCCCTCTGAGATCAAAGACTTCTCCCGAGAAAAAGTGCAAATGAGAGAATGGCAAAAAAGCTCGTCGTGTGTGCTCTACAGCATGCATCAACAATTTCATTCATTGGAAATCTAACGTAAAATGAATGATGCAAGAAAACCAGAAAAATGCTTCTTCCACACGGCGTTAACATTCATTACGGGAGACTGCAGGCAAGGAATACTGCAGTTGCTATTACACTAACAGCATGTTATGCATGCATAAAACATCACAACTAAAGCACAGAGAGTAGTTACTAAGCGTAAACAAAGATAGATATATCTGACATCGTGATATTGATTTGGTTGCAGATACAAACTTGATAAACTTGGTGTAATAAGAATATCCTCGAAATTATGGATTCAGAGGGCAAAAAAACTTTTTGCACAAGTTTCATATTTAGAGCTGTCAAGTTCGTTCAGTGAAATATTTCTAAGTTGGAATATGAGTAATATTGCTAAGAAGAATTACCTACGTTAATTTGAAAATTAAAAAAAAAAAAGAAGACTTTTCAAAAGGCACAACCATATTCCTTATAAAATAATAGATGTTGTTAAAGAGGGAGGAAACTTTTTTGACACTAATTTTTTTACTTATATTCATCTTGTTACCTCGTACAAAGATCAAAAATTGGATTTCTCGAAGGATAATCATTGAAATCTGCTTGAAAATAACAAAGAGAATGACTATGTTTTCTTTTCTCATTCTTTTCATAAAACACTTTAAATAGTCTAACAACAACATGGAAGATA
This sequence comes from Onchocerca lupi, assembly GCA_028564675.1. Classification (NCBI taxonomy): domain Eukaryota; kingdom Metazoa; phylum Nematoda; class Chromadorea; order Rhabditida; family Onchocercidae; genus Onchocerca; species Onchocerca lupi. The sequence continues at coordinate 1,639 of JAOVVO010000255.1, forward strand.
CAGCAGAAAACAAAAGTATTAACGAAAATGTCAATAGATTTGAAGGCATACTCATCGTCGATCATCCCTAACCAAGTCGCAATAAGAAGGGAAAAGATGGCTTGAGAGAAAATAAACGATGGCTATCCTTTTCGCCATGACTTATTTACAAACAATCAATCAATTAAAATAGGATTGAAATGAAGAAAATCAATTAATAATAGTTTCGACTCCCATTTTGAGGAATAAAAAGAGTAGTCAATATTATTGCTTGTTGTTGTGCAATATTAATAGTATCAGCAGCACTAATTTTGTTTTTATGTTGTCATTTCATGAGTTATTACACCAAATAGTCATAATGAAGGTACAATTGTTGCAAACGCATGAATGAATGCATGCAATAAATGACAGCACCTAAAACATCTCCAAAATTACTATTTATCATTTCGAGAAAAAGCAGCGAGAAATACGGGAAGGAAAGAGATGAAGACATTAAAACAATTTATTTATTCTCAATTGGTTTTTTCCGAATCCTAAATTGAAACAAGAAATCATTGATTTTCCTATAGTATGACTAAGGTGCTTGTTATTGCAGACCAGACTGCTCCATCAAATGACCGATAATTAATGTTTATCTGTGTGATAGGTAATGTGTCTCTTTCGTACAGAAATAAAGTGATTTACGATACTTTATATGACGATTACAGAAAAAGAGAGCAAAAAAAAAAAAAATGAATTAAAATGAAAATTAAAACTAAACATTACCGAAGAAGGACAATCGTCATATCTAAATAAATATTAGAACACATTAATACAATGCTTTAAAGTTAACTGTTATGAGAATTATATAAATAAAAATGTAAACGTTCGTTGGTTGAAAATCTTAAATCTTAGATAAGCTCCTTATTTATATGAAAACATGGCCTAATCGAATGCAAGGTTGCATCGAAATTTCAAATCAATCGGTGAAGAACTTGAAACGCTGTGTGGGAATGAACAATGAACATTTACATTTTTATTCACATAGATAATTTACTGCATTTACAGAATAACCGTTACTTCATGAACTATCTAACTACTGAAATATAGCCTTCTTTCTTTGAAACAAATGAAGAAGATCAGAATGATTTCCGAGTAACGTTTCGAGCGTAGAAAGATGCTTTCCAGTCGTCAACTGTTCCTTCCTCTGCAAGATGAACCGCAGCTTGCAATCAGCTGTGTATGAGATGTACAAACAGCTCAACGAGAGTTCTCGCTTCCTACGAAACTGAATCGCTAAATATATCATAAGAAACGATCAAAAGTCACACGTGAAGATAGCTGTTGTGTTGAATGAAGCATCTCAAGTTCAGATTCACAGCGCCATGCATCAGCGATATCTTGCTCCGTCTGAGAAGACACCAGCGAAATATCGCTACTACGCGAATCATCCAGCCACATTCGCTATCGACCGCACAACATCAAGCAACACAGTGCGTGCGGAATGCAGCGTCATCATGGCATGCTGCAGAATCTTCACTTCGTTTACTACAGCTTTTCCCTTCTGTCTTCAGCTTACGAGTGCGTATGTGTGTGTGTGTGTGTGTGTGTGTGTGTGTTTATGTCTGTTTGTCTATGAGAGGAGGATGATAAGAGGGAAATACTATAAGCAAGGCCTAAAAGGAAAGGGAAAGGTTTGGCGTGTCACTGATGGGAAAGAAGGCATCGTTAGGCTGTGATAACAGCAATGATTGGATGGCAGAGGCAGGTGTAGTGAATGTTGTGCCGTATCGATTCACTGATGAGATGAGATGAACCAATCGTTCGTGTTTTCGTGTTGACGGTGCCTTGCATATTTCGTGCAAGAAGAGTTCGGAATTATTAGAAAGATTTTTCCTAGTGTTCTTATCAGATAATCAGCTGTAAAGTGATTTGTGATCGAAATCGAGAAGAAAAGAGTAGGAAAGTTTGGTCCTGAAGGCACTTTTGGCAGAATTGCTGCTAGCATTAAGGATTAGAGACGATCAAAAGAGCACAGTAACACTGAGAACTGTGATAAGATAAGGACTGTTTAGAGAAGGATAAGAGAATATCGCAAGTTTCCCGATTAGATAAAAGATCAGGCGGGAATGGGTAATAATATAGAAGAAAGAATGAGATCTTTCCTAGAGAATCGCTTCTTACATCAGAGAGGTATAAGAAGATGCCAATCTGAAGCTTTGTTGCAGCAGTGCTATCCATGAGTTGATGGTGCACTTTGTTCAGGAATTTTGGTGTATGTTTCGGAAGAATTTCTTCTTTCACTCTCAACAATTTCCACTTGTAAACATAAGTAGAAAAAAAACAATATGAAATGGAGAAAGTTGACGATAAATTGATGATTATTGGACGATTTAATGGTTACGAAAAATTGAAAAGTGATGGAAGCAGAATTATCGATAACAATCATTCAGGAATATTTTGAAAGAAACAAAAGCGTCATATCAGATATTTTTCAAATTTAAATCATTTTATCATCGGCTCCATGAAGCAAAACGTAGAAAGCGAAAAAGAGAAATAAATGTTATCGATTGGTGCTGAATCAATAGGAATTCAACATTTTCTGTGAATAAATATGGAGAAGCTGAAAGATTGATTACGCATATTTGCCTATCACATATTTCCTCTCATTTCCTCGGAATTCGAAGAATAGACTGCTCACTCAAAACTTTGAATTTATGGATGAGATTTGAATCAGTTGTGCTGACTTTGAGAGGTGGGCAGATGTGATGTTTATTCCAGTAGTGATAAACTAGATGACTTATCTATAACACAGATTTGTGAATAATCTATTCCTCGTCCATAATGATATTTCGTACTGCGGATCAATAATTCAGAATAAGAGTATTCTCTTCACTTTGATAGTTCAGTTCATGTTTTTTTATTTTTTGCAGAAATAAATATTTTGCCAAAATCACTTATTTTTCTGCTTTAGATATTTGAACGAACAACACATTTCAATAGCTGGCTTGTTTTCTAGTTTCCTGAAAAAGTCTCACGAATCTCCAGTCTTTCGAAAAGAGTAAAAAGTACTAGCACATGCCAATATTATGGCAAAACATGGAACAAAGATAGCGAAAGAATCACAAGCTACGCAAAACTCTAAGAAATCCAATAAGAGTTAAAAGGATGAAAAATAGCATTCTGAATCACATCAGTTAATTAAATTCATCGGATCCTAAATTTACCGTGTTGGATGAAGGAAGCTTTTTCATACTGTAGTGCAGATGAATGCGTTGTTAGAGATGAGACTTGGGTAGTAATTGAGCAAGAGAACCGCTTTTTATACAGAAGATAGGTAAATGATATGTAGTTCTTGCGTGACATAGATGAACAGATGTGAAAACAAAGCAGCAAATCTTTGAAAAGACCACAAAGGTCAGATTTCAAGACTATCCATCCAGAAAACAAGAAAAAAGTGATTACAGGACTAAGTTACATTAGTCAGTAAGTCAACAGACACACAAATGTTGGTGTCTTCTGAACTGATATTTGCCGTTTTCATATTACCTGCAGCTCAGAATAAGATGACTATTACATCATATCTTTCGTTTTACATTCTTTACATAGCTATGTGTTATTTGAGTTGGTTGTACTTTTGACCTTTAGCGATGCATTCATCTGAGCAGCTTGACCTCGGTCATCATGCGAATCTAACGAAAAGAACAATTCCCATCGCAGATGCTCTGCTACTACTGTACTACTGTAAAACTGTGAATTAATAGCATTCGAGATTTTCCATCTCTAATCTTCACATCCCATCTTATGCTCAGTTTTCCCTTCCATCTTCATTTCTCTTTGCTATTCCTACAATTGAATAATATGCAGTCACTAATTAAATAGGACTTATCCTCTGTTAACACAACAGTATTCAACGACAGAAAAAACCTGTTTAAAGTGAAACTGAAATGGATGAATTTTTTTTTTTTTTTTTTTGATCATTAATTGGATGGTGGAGAAAATTGTGTATAAAATAAGTTTCTAAAAGTTTTTCTAAATTTTGAATGACACAGTAATTTCAAAATGGATGTAATTTATCATCTTTAATTTCAAAATCTTTTAAAAAGTAAAAAATTCTATTTAAAAATTTTTTTAAACTTGAAAAATTCTGAAATTTCTTTCAAATTTAAAAATGTTTTAGTTATTGCCTACATTTGTGATATTTGGATGTATGATAAAACTAAAATGACAAAACTCATCTTCGCTTACTCACAATTATGCCAGCATAACCTCACATTGAAAACCATCGATAGTCGACACAAACGACAAACTGAAATAAATCGGGAAGTGGATAATCAACCGTATATGACGAATATTCGCGCCATCACCGGTAAACACAATTTATTGAATAATGCTCTATGCTCTATTCTGTCGGTAATAAAAGATATGTCATCGACTGAAGTTTTATTGAAAATAATTGATTTCTCGAACAACCAAAATCTTGTTTTTTTTTTTTTTTTTTTCTCTCTCTCTCTCTCTCTCTCTTTATTTTCACGAACAAAGAGCATTGTGAATGATAAATAACTTCCAATGAACTGGAAAATTTAATTCTCTCATTTTGACCAATTTTACTTATAAAATTGAAATTATATTGAAATGTCACAATACAAGAAGTTAACCAAGTTAACTATGACTTTTATTTCACACAGAAATGAATAAATTAATCATTTAAAATAATATAAACGTGTAATATGTATAAATTACAAAAAGCGAAGCAGATGAATTACACTGTACTTTAATACAATTTGACATGATACACAAGAGCAAGAATGGGTTAAAGTTCACTTTTCTCGAAGTGTTATAGACACATGTCACTTCTTCACTTATTGTTTCGCTATTATTCAGAAACATTTGTTCATATTCAGTTTGTACGAGACCATTTACCTTTTAAGGATTGGAACTAAGCATTCTTCTGAAGTTGAAAATGAACAAACAGTAAAAATAAGGATCAAAAAAAGGATAGCATTAGAAACATCGATCCAAAAAGAGAGAAATTTTATTGTTTAATTTTGACCTCTTAGATTCCAGAACATGCAAGCACGATATTTGAAGCCAAAATGCTAGCTCAGCGAAAACGTTAATTTTTATTTCATCTAAATCGATCATTGTTATACGCCAATTTGTTTGGATGCGAACAATTGAAAAGTGCACCTGTCAAGATTAATTGTCATATTCGATGTGACATGTGAATATAACTGAATTCTTGTAAAATGGCTCAAAGCAAAATGTAGGGATGCGCAACTAAAAAAAATGAAAGTTTCAATAAATAAATAAAAAAAGAATAAATTAGTTGTCATTTAGGCTATGTTACAAAAGCGCTTTTACGTAAACTGCAGATTTGTTTACTTCGATTCAGAGCAAAATAGATGAATTCTGGTCCGCATTACCACTGTTGAGATTCAAATGCTAATGCTCAAGAAATACTTTCATGCAACATTATTGAATTTAGTTAAATCTAGTAATATTTGAATTTGACATTCATCTTTTAAATTATATTTAGGACAAACTACCTAAATGCGCTTTATACAAATTTTAAGCGTCAAAAATCGACATCACAACATCTTTCCTCTTGCATTTTGCTCCCATATTCAGTGAAAGCATTAACCAAACTCCTATAATGCTTTAAGGCCAAGTTATGGCCAAGGCCAATAAGGTTTCGCCAGAAGCATTTGCTTATTCCCTGAGGGTTGTGTCAGTAAATCAGTATCAGGTGTATTTCTTACAAGACTTCGCTTCTTATGATGATAATGATGATGTCGAGAATGGCGGAGCTAGAAAAAATTCTTATTAAAATTTTTTAAAATTAAATTCGAAAAAAAAATAGCATTTAAAATTCAATGTGCCCAATAATTTTCAGATCATTTAAGAAGATAATTTATTTTTTGCATATATTCTAGCTATTCCATTTATTTCTCAATTATATTTACTTTAAATTTCAGTATAGCAATTGTTGTCAACCAAGTTTTTCCTCAAATTTTAGTTTTTTAAAATTCCTTCTTAGTATACATATACAGAATTAATAATCCTTAGCATTGTAAATAGTGCACAAAAGCCTTGCTCTTCCTGTTTACCTTATGGCTCGACGTGTATGCAGTTGAATCACGTACGCTAGAAAACGTCATTTGTAAGCAGAGTAAAATGAAAAGAGCGGTTACGTCGCTGAAAAAGTATTAATTGAAATGAAAAGATACTATTCTGTTCATTGCTCTATTATATTTTTAATAGTGATGACGTAATATATATTTAGTATTTTATAATTCATTTATCTGGTGTTAAGATGCGGTAGAAGTAAATTATTTAATCAAGAAATCTCTGAGTCGATGGTTTTCAAATTTCATTTAATGCTAAATTAGGGATAAAATGGGTAAATTCTGGATGGAGGCGAAAAATAAGGTCACCCGATTGGTCTAATAGGCAACCTAAATATCTCCAATATATCAATACTCTATTTCGATGTATCGCAATTATAAGAAATAAAACTTGTTTTAATGATCTTTTTTGCAAAAAGGAGCCTTTCTTATTATCCAAATACTTTCTGGTTTGGATATTGATATATTTATCAAGTGATAGGACGCGATAGAAGAAATAAATAATTTAATCAAGAAATTTCTGAGTCGATGGTTTTTAAATTCCATTTAATACCAAATTTGGAATCAAATGAGTAAATTCTGGATGGTAGCGAAAAATAAAGTCAGGATTATACTGAAAATAACAAAAAATCAAATATGTTAGTTTTTTAACATTATTTGTGCACAATTCACAATCATAAGCTGGAATATTACTTATTGTTGGGATAAAAAAGATGTCAAGTTTTTACAAAATGATAACATATTGAGATTTTCAGAAACTTCCAAGTCTAAGATTGGGGACGAGAAGCATTATGCTAGCGAATGAACAAATATATGAATAAACAAACAAATGAAAGATATTGAGGAAGAAAATAAGCAGTTTATTATAAAATCAGAGTGATTCGAAGCGATTCGATTACCAGCAATTTCCGTAACATTATTAGCATTTCAGCAATAATTTAATCTTGTCAGACTTCTGATTTTGCTTAGATATCTATGAATGTTTTGAAGAAAGAAATCATAATTAAAATTAAAGAAACAAACTTACAGTGTAAAATGCATTACGCGTCTTTTGTAATTTAACAATTAGTCGAATGTAAGAAAGCGAGAAATCTGAAAAATTCCATCCTTAACTGTCAACTTTGTTTAGATCGTATGCAAAATGATAATGTATTAAACACTGCAAGTAATATCATTTGCTGAGAGATAATGAAGAATGTGACAAACTGTCATGTTATCAACAATTCGAAAAGGCTATTAGGATTCGATGAGATTGAAAAAAAGATTAGGATCAGATAAGGGTCCAATAAAAATAAGGTGCCTGTGGAAAATATCAACGAGGAAATTGCTTCTCCTATCTTTCCCTTTTCCTTCTCTTTCTTCATTGCTTCGAATTTTCTTTCCAAATAATTTTCGATAATCAGCAAAAACAATTTATGAAGACAATGCATGATAAAAATGCATGCGATAAAATGCTGTCATTTTATATCACAGAATAGTGCCTCATATGTGAGCATAAAAAGCTGAACTGAGACAGTTGTTTAAGGGTTATATGATAAGATTACATGATAAGATTATGGGAAAAGATAGTTACACATAACATTCTATCAACCAGTAAGATTATTTAATTAAAAAAAGATGACCAGATAATATGATGCAATGAATTGTCAATTTGTCACTGTCCAGCATAATGCATTGATTTAGAACAGATAACTAAAAGTAGATAGTCAAGTTTAATAAATACAATAGGCAAATATTTTAGAACCAAAATTCATTAAATCGAAGTAAAATTTTAAAAAATTTGACCAGATTAATGATGGGAAATTGCGTCATGGATCTGCACAGCACCATAAACAATGGTAATCAACACAAAAAATGGTCATCTCATCAATAATTAATTAAATATTTATATAGGTAGAACAGAATATGATAGAGAATAAAGGCTGGATAGTTTGCCGATTTGTCAAACACATCACCCATTTTCGAGTGATTTTTTTTTAATTTGTCTATTCTAAAAACCGAGATTCGTTTTTATTTTTTGGTCATGAAATCCGGTTGTTTTTCTTTTTAAATTCCTCAATCTTGCTCTACTTGTGATCTTATTTTGTGCCATTTCTGTAACTAGCAATTGAATGTTGCAAAAGGAATCTAAATTGCTTAATATTTTACATTTACGAGAGGATTTCATTACTGACAGTTTAAGTTTACTTTTTTTATTTTTTTTTTTTATGAGTAGGGATAAAACTTATGCGAATTTTGTGTCTAAACAAGAAGAAATATTGCAGCTCACCGACAAAATCTGAATTTTAATGAAATTGCAAACTTTTTAGGAACTACATTCTTTTGATTTTTTCTTTTTATCGAGAACTAACAAGAAATTTTGCAGATTTGTTACAAAGGAATCTGCGAGATGCCGCATCGTTTTCCTGAACATATAGTAGATAATAAACAATTTTTTTGCCAAAAAAAAAAAAATTTTGCTCAAAAAAGTTTCATACTTCTCGGGAAGATTGTAATGGAAATTATGGAAAAAAACTTTTCAAACTGTTATATGAGTAAGGAAAATATTTAATTAGCCATAATTAAGAAATGCCTAATATTTCTTTCTGTTCCATTTATTATAATCCAAAAAGAAAATTAGTAACTCATTGCATTGCATTCTAATGAAGATCGCAGACTTCCGCAGTACTTTCCGCAGTGATGCAACACTCTTTTATTGAGCATAAAATTTGATTTGAAGGAAAAAAAACTGAAATTTTTGGAAAAAAACGATAGAAAACCTTCACTAATTGATTTATGAAAAATGGATGGGTTAGCATGAATTCATATACTCACTGCAACCAGTTCATTCTATACAATATTTCTGTTAGGTTAATGTCCGTAATTGTAGTAAACGATGACCTCTGGTGGAAAAAATATGCATTAATTAATGAATTAGTTCTTGAAAAGGGTAACAAAAAAACCGCGTCAAATGAACTAGAACAATGTCTGTTCTTTCAATGAAAAAAGGTGCCTAATAAATTTTGTTATATCATTCAATTTGTTGCAATTTCTAGCAAAAGTTATTAAAAGATGTAACAAATCTCCGATTCCTAACTAGTTCTTTATTTTTAAAATGTCTTCCATTTAACAAATAATCTACTAGAAATTCTTAAATCTTTGGACGGAACCGAGATATATGCTTCGCATGTATTTTTAAGATTTGTATGATAAGGATCGGACATAGTGGAATGAATGAAAATACTACTCACATAAATTAGTAAAGCAGATTTTGAAACAAAAAAAAAGTGAGTGAAAGAGCTCCAAGTTCCTATGATATTAGTTTACATTTCGAAATTTAAATATATTTTTTTCAGTATTTTTTTATAACCATTAATGCCGAAATTTTTTATTGTAAGAAAACAAAGGTTTAAAAATACTCAACAAAGATAAAATTTTTCCGCAGAAATTTGAAAAACTAAAGCACATCAAAAAAAGCTTATCCACTTCACATGTGCTTTGGACTGCTTCTGCCTGCTGTAATCATCAACTTTTTGTTTCGATGCAGAAAAAAAAAAAACATTTTATTGGGAATTATTTATTCATTTTTACATCTGATATTCCGAAATAGGAAATGCTTCAAAAAATATATTGAAAGAAAACAGAATCATACATTACTTTGTTTAAAGTTTGGCTTAAATCTCACTAAATTTCTTCGCCTCCGTAATCTGGACGAGAAAGATAGGCCGCTGCCTGAAAAAAATTCAGTTCTTGAGAGCTGCAATAAAACAAAAATTGAAAAAATGTTTTATGACAAAAGAAAACATTCAATCAGAACCGATAGTGGCCGAGAAAGAGATTTGAAATTTTAATTTAGAAAAATTCGCTTGAGCTGAATCTGCCTTCAATATCTCCTTCTCTCTCTCTCTCTCTCTCTCTCTCTCTCACTTCGTTATACTTTAAAACACTTTCAGCAGACTTTCTTGCAAAAAAATTTGAAGATTAAAAAAAAATGTTGAGTCCTCAATTAATATATGCTTCATGTTTGAAGCAGAAACCTTAATGTAGAGAAACATTCATCAAATCAAAACTCAAAACAACTAACCTTCGTTTGAACATTTTCTAATTTTGGACAATTTGTGATACGATGACCTAATCCGGAGCAATATGCACAGCCCTTATCATCAGCATTTGTAGAATCACTTGGCTGCTCCAATTCCGGACCACCCATATCTCGAAGGAATAAGGGCAGTTCTTGACCAGCTTCGAGCAGTAAAGCTCGTAAATCTTGCAGCACAGACATATCTACAAAATATCATGCACAAGAGGTTAAAAGTTAGCAATTTGAATGAGTCAATCAAAAATTAATTATATTTTCCTATCCATAAAGTTTATCTTCCAAAATTTAACCTGCTCTTCTATTTATAAAAGTTGTTGCCATTCCCTTTCGCCCAGAACGTCCTGTACGTCCAATGCGATGCACTGAAATGAAGAAAAGATATACGGCTAAAACTACCTTGCATCACATTGCCCAAAAAATTATATAAAAATTAAAGAATTGAGAAATGAAGCTATTTCATAAGAAATTCACAACTACAAAAATTTGTGAAACAAGTAAAATACCATAATTTTCAATATCTTCAGGCATATCGAAGTTGATTACATGCTGGATATTTTCGAAATCCAAACCCTTCGAAGCAACATCGGTTGCTACCAGAACGTCTTTTTCACCTCGCCTAAATGCATCGACTCCAGTATGACGGTCCTTTTGGTCTGAAATTCAACCAAATCTTCTCAAGTCAAAATATGAATACTCGAAATTTCAAAGAAAATTCAAACTGAAGTACAATATTTTATTTTTAAAGCAAGAAGTGTGTTAAGTACAATTAATTGAACAATCAAAAAATTTACCTTTCCCACCATGTAGCGAAGCCACGTCAACTCCTTTCACTAACAAATATTCATAAATATTGTCCACATCACTCTTCTTCTCCGCAAATATTAAAACTCTAAAAAAATGAATCAAGTATGAAAGAATGCAACGAACGAATGATTTGAAACAACTCTACTGCTAGTAAGCGACAAAAGTTAATATGTTAAATTAACTTTTATATGATAAAGAAAAACAAATAACATATAAGATCTGTTTCTCGTGATTTTAGCTCTTTTTCTTATATAAAAAGAAATATTGTCCACATCATTCTAGCAATATAATACTGCTCTAATTTTCTGTCGTGAAAAATCTGAATTTTAACTTTTTAATTTTACGACTTGAAACCAATAATCTATATTTCATCCAAAACTGTATTTAAAAAATCAGGAATGCAAATGAAGCTTTGATGATGAGTCAAAAGATGAAATCATTCGTAAGAATGTTTTATAAGCGAAAAATATACACTTACATAGAAACAAAAATTTATATAAAAATATTTGTAAAAAATACATAAACAGCTCTGTGATTTTATCAAGTAATCAACTCATCCTATATGTCACATTTCAATTATAAAAACAAAATACTAAAAAAATAGAAATAATTACCTTGGAGCTGTTTTCTGCAAACAATCCAGTATTCTAATAAGTTTTTCGTCAGCTCGAACATATTCAATTTCCTGGACAACATTCAATGAAGCAGCACCAGCACGTCCAACATTTACAATAACAGCACGAACTAAAGCAGATCGAGCAAAGTTCTGTATTTTACGAGGCATTGTTGCTGAGAAGAGCAAAGTTTGCCGCTGACCCTAAACACAAACAATACTGACCTATGTAATGAATAAGTTGAAGTGAGATGGATTAAAAATTAAAAAAATCAAAAAAAAAAAAGAGACTGCTAACATCCAAAGTATGATCTAAAATTTATTTAGTTCAGTTCGTATCGTACTTGAATAACTTGAGCAACAATATACTTGAATGATTGAGAAGACTCCTCAACACTACGAAATATAAAATACCTTGAAGAATGAAAATATAGTCCGTATTTCCTCCTCGAAACCCATATCAAGCATTCTGTCTGCTTCATCCAGCACCAAGTATCGACAAACTTGCAAATTGAAAATTTTTTTGCTTAACAAATCTGACAAACGACCCGGCGTTGCAACACACACATGAACACCTCTGCAAATTCATTATATAATAAATAAAAATATTCGAAAATTAATGCAAATTATTCCTTAAATTTATCAAAAACAACATGAAAAATTAAACATATAAATTACTTATAAAGGATACCTTTCAAAAACTCTGGCCTGCTCACTAATTGGTAACCCACCAATGCACAGACCAACTCGAAGTCTAGGAAACTTTGTGCCATCGCAAATATTTTCAAACAATCTTTCGATGACATCATGAATCTGCTTCGCTAATTCACGCTAAAAAGATTGACTAAAGTAGTGAAAATGTGCACCTTCATTCATTTTATTCTCAGATTATTCATATAAATTATCCCAACAATTGTCCTTCATTAATCATCACAAAACATATCAGCACAAATTACTGAAAATTACCGAAGGTACAATGATTAAACCATATGGCCCTTCGCCATGTCGGAATGGTAGAGATACTTCCTGTTCTAAGCAAAACATAATTAACGGTAAAGCAAATGTCAAAGTTTTGCCAGAACCAGTTGAAGCTATACCGATCATATCGCGTCCTGAAAGTCTAAAAAACCCCGAAATCTTTATTATCATAGAAAGAATGACAAAAAACAAGAAATCACGAAAATAACGAAAAACATACGCAACTGGTATTCCCTGCATTTGAATAACGGTTGGACAAATGATCTTTTTATCACGCAGAGCTTTGATTACTGGAGGAGGAAATTTCATTTCCTGAAAAACCTAAATTCCACTTGAGAAGAAATTTTTATTACCTAAACATCTTACTCACTATTTCTACCTGCCGAATATGGAGTTTTTAACACTATTTTTGCCCCTTGAAATAAGTTGTCTGGATCTTAATTACCATTCATGTACAGGTATTTCGGAACGGAAATTCCTTTAAATCGTGACAAAAATATATTACTTTATTAGAAGAATGAAGAAAAAATCCAAAAAACTAACAATGAAACTACCAATCGGTGGAGGTACATCTTCACCATCCACTAGAATTCCTTTCTTTCGGCGCATTGCTGCATGTTCCTCATCACTCACTGCTAATATATGGCGGGGTGGATGCCAACTGAATAAACTTTTTTTTTGGGAAGAATATTACCAATTCATTTTGTTTTCTTGGAGAGTCTGTGAGAAATTTAACTAAACAAGTAGTAGCATAACAAGTATGCAGTAAGGAACCTCGTCTTAATTGATTCTTCGTATTTGACACCTCTAGCAATTTCAGCAACAGCCATAAGAGCTGAAAGATTGATAGATTTTGAAAAAATTTGCCTTTCTGAATGGCAAACATTTGCAAATCCTCTCTCTTTCTTTATATAATGTATATATACCTATGTACTGAAATAACGAATCATTATTACCTGTCCCAGGAGCGACACTTTCCAATAATTTTTGCTCCTCTTCTCGTTTCTTTTTTTCTGAATTTCTATCTCCTGAAAAAGAGTTTAAAATATGAATTATGGTTAAAATATCAATAGAATAAGTCTCTGAGTGTTACCAGTCTCTGCTTCCAAGAGCTCATTATGTTTTTCGAGAAGTGATTTTTTTGCTTCTTCTGCTTTTCTTTCTTCTTCCTTTTTGCGTCGTTTTCGCTCCAGAAACTCCAAATCTTCCTTTTCTGTGTCTACATTTGGAGCACCTCCTTTTGCATGCAGTACTTGCTTCAGTAGAGCTCTTCGATGCATCTTAAATCTTTATTGAAAATGGCACAAATAGAGAATAATTATGTAAATGAAAGAGAAAATTGAGCATAATCCCATCATGCTGCCATTCAATAAATCGAAATTTTTTCCTTTAAAAAAAGTCCGATATTTTATATTTCAAAGTAAAACACTAAATAAGATTTAAAAACACAAGCATTTAGCTGAGGCTTTAATTTAAGAATAAAAGTGGAGCTGAAGAGAAATTATATGATTATGAGGAATCTTGACTTAGATTTACTTTAAAGTCAGAATTATTCATATAATTAAATAAAAATCACTCTTTCTTTCTTTCGTTGTCTAGCAGGAATGAAGAAATCATCCATACTAGTATCTTCTTCATCTGATAAAAGACCTTCTCGACGTCGCCGTGCTTCCTCTTCTTCAATTTGTCTCCGTCTTGCCTACAAATATCCTACAGAACTAAGATTTATATGAGAATGATCAAAAATTGTGGAGAAACATGTGAGCATATTTCAAAGTGAAGTAGATCTAAATCAGATTATTCCAAAACAATTCCGGAATTAAAAAAAAAGAAAGCCTTTTATTCATCACACGCTAATGAATACTATGACAGAACAATTGCTATAAATTTCTTGCTGCTTTCAGGTAAAGAGTTATTGTTATAAGTGTACCTGGTATTTCTGCAATGCAAACAATACATCGGAAGAGTCTGGACCTGAAGATGTCCCAACTTGATCTGCGACACCAGCCACAACAACCATTGTCACAAGTTAGCACCATACATCACTGAGATTTAACGAGTACAAGAGACATTGTTGAGTGACGATGACAGCACTCAGCGTGAAAATAAACGATCCTAGCGACAAGCAATTGTTACTGCAACGGTTGCTGTATTGGTAAAAGAAATAATGTGGAGGAAATTTGGATGGATTTACTCGTCAGTTTATTTCTTGGTTCTTCCGTGTACTATTCATCATGAATTATAAAGTAAGGGCTGCGATCTGTCATTGTATCTTTATTTCTTTGATGGAAAGAACAAAAGCAAAGGATGGAATAATTGATATTTGATAAGCGCATCTCAATAGACTGACTCATGGAGATGAGGAAGAAAACAACGTGTCACTCCATTTCATCAATCCCTCTGTCTTCAGTTTGCTATGCCATGAATTCTCATCGTTTCGCGATTGATTTCTTCATTCATCAATATGTTTGAAGGTCTTCCGTGCGATGTTGGGAAAGTATTCGTTGTTGGGCCACTTTCTCTTTCAGATCAATTCAATGCTCTTTCAAGTCGGTGAAGTCCAGAAGCATTTATCTCTAAGGATACTTGTCCAAATCAAAGTACTTTCTTCCGCTTTTCTGCTTTTACGCTTCTTTAATGTCTTTTTTTTTATAAAGTTAATTTCAAATACCTAAAGTGCAAAATTGATTTCGAGGACAAAATTTAAATAATATTTAATTGTTCATTAATGCTTCAGAGATCCTCTTGATTTTCTCATTAAATTTTTGAATCTATTTGATATATCTTCAAAAATGTTTTAAAATAACTTGCTATTCAAAATAAAATTTGATAAAACAAACATTTCATTGTAGTGTACTATTATAAATCAAATAGGAATTCAGAATAGATGATTGAATTTTTGAATTTTACATATACGCAATAGTATTTAAATGGAAGGGAAAATGACGGGAAGTCAAAATTCATATTACATTTGAGTAGAAAAGCTTCTTCTTGCCATTTTCTTTTTGTGTAATGATGCATTATTTATGCAACTCAGCTCCAGATCTGTATAAATAAAAATGTAAATGTTCGTTGCTTTTTTTTTCTATTGATTTAAAATTTTGATACTATGTTCACCTATTGATTTGGAATTTTGATACTGCATTTAAATAGGCGCATGTTTCCATGTAGTTACACCTACTTTTTTTACCTCTCCATAAAGATAAACATGTTTACCGCCAAAATGCCGTAAAAACAAACATGTTCCCCGCCAGAATGATCTGATTAACAGATAAACAAAGAGATAAACCAATCATAAGGTGACGTGTTGGAGAACAGAAAAAGAAGAGAAGGTCGAGAGGATTTAAAAAATTCGGATTTTGGAGCAGAATCAATTGAAGTTCGACAACAATCGAATTCAGCAGATAGTTCATTCCGGAGTTTCTGTACCAACACAGCGACATTTTCACAACACAGATCGATGCAGCAGTAGCAGCAAATCATAGTTAAGGAATTCTATTCTGGTCTACTTGTGACAAAGGAAAGAATAATCCAGTGATCAATTTGCTTGGATATTCAAAAATAATTTCAGGACATTTCGGGTGCAATCGATCTGTTTTAGTTTATCCAAATAATGTCTCGCAGTAGATCAGGCAATTAGGTCGTCATGCTCACAAAATGGAAAGAATATGACGATTAAGAAGACAAGGGATGGCTCAAATGCGAGCAGAGCGACGTGCAGCCAGATATGAGGATACTCGGTTTGCAAATACAGCGGTCGCGTTCTGTAACTTCAGATGTGCTTCATTCTCAAAAGAATGAACGCGATAAGCTGGAAGTGGCTAAAGACATTAACAAGAAACAGCAGATCAGCGTCAAACACTATTCCATTCTCAGCAGTTCCGCGACTGCAATCGATTTGCATCCCGGCACAAGTCAGCTGATGATTATGGTTTGGGTAGGCATGTTCTCATCAGCACCATGACTAGAAAATGTTCTTGGTCCAACACTCGCAGAAGCTTTAATGGAGGAATATGAAGAATCTGATTCAAGCAATTGGACTGCTTTACCATCATTTCCGGTTTGTTGCAAACATTTATTTGATGCCAGTTGTCATGTTTATTTGATGACATTCGAATGTCACAAAATATGGCTTTTGTTTTTTTTCCAATTTTTAGTTTATTTCAATCCATAGAAATCCTATTCAGAAATTAAGACCCTTATCAAATGGATGCAAAGGGCGCGATGAGCGATTTCTATGGAATATAAATCGTAACCGCCATTACTGATTATGATGAAATGGAATAAATTATTGTAGTTTACTGGAACCAATTATGATAGTTTTACTGGCAGCTTTATTTCACTTTTTGAGATCCATAGTTGCGCGATGCTCGAATGTCTCTTATTTTTGTTTTTATGTTAACTCAATCGAGAAAATTTTTGATTCAACCGAACGTACGAGTGAAAGACATGTAAATGAAGTCAAGAATTTTAAATCATACATTACGAAATACGAATATCGTGAAAGATACAAGAAAATGCTAATCATTTTGTTTACATTGATCATATTCCTTTGCATTATCTTTGAGGGGAGCACCTGCAGTGTATCACATATCAAATCACATTCGAAATGGTGTTGGAGATTCTTATATTTAGTATGCATGTATGCTTGTTTCTAATTAGCAATTAGTTCGAAATTTCTTGCTAACTCTCTGTTTTCAATTGTATTTAATTTTTGAATCTTTTAAAAACTAAATTTCCTTTCCAAATAGTTTTGGTCCATGAATTTTCCCCTTTAAAATATCTATTTCCACGGTCGTCTAGTTATTCAATAAAAACTCAATTAGGATTTGTTGAACAATTTGATCAACTAATCAGTCAGTCTTATCTCATATAATCAAATCAATCTTTATTCGAACTACATTGATCAGTATCATCGAGTCCTCCTTACTTTATCGCTTCAATTTAAGGATCAATTACAGATGTATTCAAATATGCTTGTGAAAAATCGCCTGTTATGTTTTTACAGCAGGCGATTTTTCATCTATTGCTTGCATAAGTTCAATTGATTTGTTGAGATTTTTTGATGTATATAACTGTAAATACCGCCAGTGCTATCTGAAATAAAAATTCTTTCGTTAAAAATTTATAAATTAAGCAATGCTTTCTTAAGAGAAGAATGAAAAAAAAAGCAGAAATCAGAGTTGCATAAATGAATATACATTGTATTTATGATCTCTATCGAGTAATAATTATGAATCAAATTAAAATACTCATGATTCGATTTTATACTTGTAACATATATTTTGTTATCGTTTTCTGCTCCCCATTTATGAAGTACTGCACAAAAAATTAAATTTCAAAATCTAAGAAGCTATGATGAGTAACTTCCAAAAAAATAAATAAGATGAGAATGACAGTAGAGAAGCCGTTTGTGCATCAATGAATTTTATTGTGTGCAGGATTCTGCTACCATTTAGATCTCCACTAATTTTAAGAACTTTAAAATAAATTTTTGGATTACTTTCTTCGAAAAGTAAATAATTTTTCACGAAACTCCACTGTCGTGATTCGAACTACATAAAGATAGCCGCACATATCGAAATTTCGGATGATCACAGCTGGTATTTAAGGCTATTCACTAAGCTGGGCAGTTAAAAAAATACTAATTTTTCCAACAGAATATTCAAATCAAATCACTAATACTTGGAAATAATCAAATTAAATGAATGAAGCTGTAGATGAGAAAGTATTTTTCTTTGCAGTATATCGGTCTTAATGGTTCTATTGAAAGCTAAAAATATCGAAATTTTTGTTTCAAATTAATTTGATAATGTAACTATTTGATCTTTGTCAAATATCTTAAAATCTTAATTTCATGCTCCTTTACTTGCTCGTGAACTCCTCTACTTGCAATGCTATAAATAGCAGTATTTTTCACTAAAATTATTTATATAAGATAATTCTCATACTAAAACACCGTTTCTCTACATGAACAGCCATTTTTGTTTCTTTCGAAAATATTAATACTTTATCAAATTTTTTTTCAGATATATAAATTTAGAATAGTCATTTCCTTAACATAGTTTTTAAATATTGCACTAATTATAAATGTAATGCTATGATATTAGACTGATATTCCTTCCTTAGTTTCGAAAAAATTTTAAAACTTGAACCACTTCAATTTTATTCTTATGTTTAGCAAAACAGTATATTTATTCAAATCTGAATTCATTTGCACAGCTTCAAACATTCACTGAATATACCATAAAATTGAATCACAATAACTTAGCTCAAACAGAAATTTAAATCATAAACGAAAATTAGCTAAAATGAATAGCTTGTTTTAGGATATTCATGTTTTATTCAATTTGACATTTAAAGCTGCTAATTGTCATAAAGAAAATACAGTGAGTTATCCATGAATCTTGCAAAACTTTCGCTATGCGAGAATAGTGCCAAAGAAAGTAATATAGTCCGTTAGTTGAGAATTTATACGATTAAACCAATAAATTCTCTCAAAGTTTTTCTACTTCAATCTTTATTGTTTTAACCGATCAAGAAAAATTCGAAGAACAGAAAAGATAGGTAAGAGCTAAAACATTAAGCAAAAGAAAGAATTTTAGAAATACAAGTAGTTTTTGTTGTTGTTGCTTTATTTGTTCTTAAGTTTTTACCAGCAGATGCACCAGTTTTTGTCGACTAGTCTGAGAAATAAGAGTTTCCTGTGATATTTTCGACTAAAGCTTCTTTTTTTTTCACAATTTTTGTCTAATTTTTGTCAATTTTAATCTTTTTAATTTAAGAAACTGTCACTGGCAATAGAATTTGTCAATAATAGTCTGCTTTATGAAGTGATAAATCTTCATTGGATAATTGAAAAAATAATTGCACTTTGTCACTTTCGGCTGTTAATGAATTATTCCAAAAATTTCTAAATTCTGTTGTTTTTTTTGCATTGGCTCATAGCTTATCTTAATTCTTTATTTCAAAAAAAAAAAAAAATGTCCAAGTGATCGATGCTATTTGTTTCCGTAATCAATGACGCGTAGTAACTTCTGAAGTTGACTTTCTTCATCGAACAGTGTCGATAGCTCTGGCAATGTGATAACCAATTTTAAAGGAAGAAAACTCTGAAATCAAATCTTTATTCAGCGATAAATGAGAAACTTGTCTATTAAAGCTCACAAAGAGAAGCAGTAATCGAAACAAGAGAATATAGGAAGCTTTTGGATAAAAGAGGCAGGAACAAAAAAGTGCAAGACCGGAATCTCGTCTTCCTGAACCGGAATCACAGAAAGAATCATTTGTTTCAAGTCAGCTCTATGTTTATTGTTAAGAAACTAAAATCTTCTCATTATTTCCATAAATAATGACATGATAAGTGCAATAAAAACTGAAATGAAATGAATTAACTGCTTTAGTGGATAAATGGATTGCCGTCTTTCATTGCCGTTTATTCTCGTCATTAAATGAAGAGTTAAATTGCCTAAGCGATCTCTGCCTGCAAATATTACGAATTTTATAATTTGAATTTGGAAATGAACGCAAATGATAGGCATATGGGGTTAGAGATGGAAATTTCCTTCAGATAGCTTAAACTGGTAGAAATTCAATTTTCGTTTTTTTTTTTTTTTTAGTGCCATTTTTGAGTTTGAGAGCTGTAAAAATCCAAAAGAATTTAAAATTTAAATTGAAATTGGATGTAACAGATGTAATTTCATTTGTGAATTGATAATAGAATAAAGTACAGAGATATAAATGAAAAAAACAGGGAATAACGAATATTTATTAAGGAAGCCAAAGATATCATGCGATGGAATTGCTAACTATTTGGTCAGTAGAATGTTTTGTATTATCTAAACAAAATAGATGAGTGCTGAATTCGCAATTCTTTTCATATTTTTGCAATTTGGCTTCAGTGTGACCATTTTTTGCTTTAACCAAATGCTTAGCATTATCAAGAAAAGATTATTGTCAGCAGCCATAAAAATAAACAAGAACTTAAGTTCCATTTCTCAAATTGTAACTAAAAAGGATTGATAGCTATCAAGTTTAGTTTAGAATTCTATTAGGCTCAGAGGATTTCGAAGACTGGTTTAAATTGAACTAGAATAGATTTGAATGAATTGCTTATTTAAACAGTTTTCTTTTTTTTGACTTCAATTACCGTTCGAACATTTTAAGGAAAAGTGAATACATCCGTCATTATAGTGAAACCATTTCAAAAGATTAACAGCTAAGAAAGAAGATAAGTTGATCAGTTACATTCTGAGAGATTCTCAGGGATACCCGAGGATCATCACTTTAGCTAATATCACTTTCTTGATTTCAGCACTGTAACTCTGTCAACAAATTCTTTTATTTGCCTAGAAAATATCGACTGAAAAAACTCTGATTACTCTAAATTCTGTTTTGTCAGTTCAGGAGTCTCATATGCTACCAATTTTACCGAACTAATATTTCTCACTGTTTCTAGCGACAAACTTAATTTTTCCTTGATTTGGAATTTCATGAAAAATCAGTAATCTTTTTAAAGATCAATTTCTTCATTTGTTCTACAATGGATTCTTTTAATCTGTAATATCTTTTTAGATGGAAGAAACTGAGATAACTGACTTCGAATCAGTTTGTTAAATAGACATCACTTTCTTTTTGTTGATTTTTTTTTTCGTTCCCTGCAAATGATGAATTCTCACATGGATCTAAGATTCGAAAACTTTGCATGCATCGATTCTATTCCTGTTTCTCCACTTTATCAATTTATCTAGCAGTATGAGATTGCTACAAATAGAATATCGTTAAATTTCTTTCATTGCAAATGACTATCTCACTTGCTGTGAAACATTGCAATTAATTGCTAATAAAAAATTAATTTGTGCCATTTCAATTAACTCCGCTCATCTCTTCTCTATTTGATCTTTTTTTTCTGCTACAACTAAGCTAAATTTGTGTCTGATGTGCTATCACAATCCTGAAATATCAACTCTCATTGACCTAGCAATGCTAGCACACACGAAGTTCTGATAAAGCTCCACCACAGAATCTCGCAATGGAATGAATGAAGAGCGAACACCTTATCCACAACTTCCAACCATACAAAACAAAGTCTTAACTGAAGGAAATGTGCTCTTTATCTCGTGAAGTACGCCATTCACCTGATGAGCCTTCCCTCAGTGCGCAGATTTCTTTATATTAGCTTCAGCAATGATGCTTTAACTCTATCACAGTCAAAAGCATCAAACTCAGCCTTAAACCGATGCTTCCCTATTCCACCAAAAATTAATCCTTTTCTTCTTATTTTGAAAAAGAAACTGAAATCTCTTTTCCATTTGATATTCATAAATTTCCACAAGAAAGAACAAAAATCACTTGCATTACATTACTGCATATATCTTTTTTTCTAGTCTTTCTAACGTAAGTTATTTTCATTATAACAAGTTATGCTTACTTATTTTCTTTGTTTTACATCTCTTCCAAAGCACTAATCTTAGCACTCTTTCCTTCCTCTTCTTCCAGCTCTCATTTCAGTCAAATTCTGCTATTACTTCATCTTTTCAAATGAATATTCAGAAAAGTTCCTTTTCTCTAACTGAAATGCCCATTTGTTCATTCACAGCAATCTCTGTGAGCTATTTTCAGTACAAAATATCTCTATAGTTGCACAAATCTTCGAGTCATTCTCTCTCTCGCTTTCTCTCCCTCTCTCTTTCTCTGAAGATTCAATTTTGTCTTTCTGAGAACATTATTCTTCGGTGGAAAAATAATATTGGAAGAACTTCCATTACAGATTTCGGCGGAAGAAAACTTCTATTATTGATTTCCAAAATGTAATCGGCAAAATTTGTTGAATAATTTTCGACCAATTCGTTACCCTTACTTAATTCATCGGAAATTCAATTGCAATATATAGCCAAAATGCTGCACACTTTAACTTTGTACTATGTGCCCATCAAAAATTCGCAGTTCAGAGTTTAGTTCGATCTCTTTTTTTCTATCGCCAGAAATTTCGTTTAAAAAAACAGACATATGCTTTCATATTAATTCTTTCAGAAAAAGAGAAAAATCGGCTGATATTGATAAGTCAATATTCGAGATTCTATCAAGAGATTCAATTTATACTAGATAAATATGAATTTTTCAACTTTTCATGAGAATAGAAGCAAAATTATTAATTATCTTGAAATAAACTATTCCTAAATAAATCTCGGTAACAAATAAAAATAAATAGCAACTTACTGCGTGGATTTTGATTGATTTTGATGGATTTTGAAATGTGAATCAGAGTGTAAAATTTTTTCGAAATAAATGAGGAGTCGAATTCAAACATTATCAAATTACCGTTGCAAAATTGTCACTGGAGAGAATTCCTTCAATAATCTCAAAAAAGACAAAAAATTCTTGAAAACTCTTGAGATTCGTGTAAAATAGGCAAATGAAGGAGCAAAATAAAGTTTGGACTTTTCAAAGTCCCATTCGAATTCTAAATAACAGCAATAGCTGACAAAATGAATGGATAATCTCCAAGAAAACTGGTATTAGTTTTCTTCAGAAATAATGAAAAAAAATCTGATTGAACCCTTTAAAAAATGGCACAATAATGGTTTCGGAGGAAATCTTAAAGACTGTGTAAACTTTGTTTATAGGAGCAATTCAAAAAAATTAAAAAAAAAAAGAAAAAACTCAGTAACAATGAATAATTTTTAAGATGAACAAACAACAAAATAATGAATAATTTTTAAGATCTGCAGAAGATGCATTCAATTCTTTGAATTTCCATATGTGAAAATAGAATTTATGCTAAAATTTATAATTATTTGTTAGGAAGAGACGAAAATAAATGGGAAAAAAGTCCGAACAATCAATTCTAAAAAGAAGGAAGCAAACTACATTTTAGAAATTTATTGCCTTTGTTCTATGAAAGCATTAATCGATCTTCAAATAAATAAAGATACTGCTTGACGAAGGGTACAATTTATAATTTTATCCACGTAATCAAGAAATTTTTGAAATATAATTAAATTACTTAGATCGGAGAATATGATTTAATGCTAACAAGCAAAGTTATACATTTTCAAATATGTTTCACTTTCTATGCATTATTAAATAAAGTTGTTTTTATTCTTTTTGACAGTTTCAGTGAAACTTCGGCTTGCCCAATAATATTAAACAAAATTTTGGGAATATCAACAAAGATATGCGAAATTCCATTTAGCTGCATAGGAAACAAAATCCCGAAAAATTCTAAAACGGTCTCATTTGGATGTGATAAAGTTAAAAAAGTACTTCTTTACAATATATTCGTACCTGAACTTCAAAATGAAGACCGATGCAAATTTTGCATTATATCTTTGCTTTTCCAGAAATGGGAACTATGCTGTTAATAAATGCAAAAGAAAAAAAAACGAAAAATAAATCATTGCCATCGAAGATATCATGGAATTCAAAATTTTTTAACCTTATTCTCTTCAAATTTTTTGAATGTGATTCATTTTTTCGTCGTAAACATACCCAAAAATGTTCGGTATTTCGAACGATCAGCTTGCAGTAAATAGCTTTCGTATCATTCGTTTTCAAATATTAACCTTAAACACTTGAAGTGTGCACATTTTCTTGTTCTCATACATAAAATTCCGGTTGTGGAAGTTGCTTATTCTGAATTACAGCAACTGTCAACTCATAGCTCGATTTCGACTTCGAACGCCTAATCAGCCAGAAAGCGAATGCGCAGATCAATGTCAAAATAAATATCAAAATGACAGGAGTGATGAAGACGTGAAGTGAGTCCATGGCAGCGTTTGTTTGGCCTAAAACAATAGACTAACTTTATGATCTCTGTTCTATTTGGCTAATAGCCTCTGAAGATAAATCAACATGAAGACAAAAATGGTGGAGAAATTTCCATACTTTTGTTATGGGCAGAAAGAACGAAGGATAGAGACGAAGTAAGCTGCAAGGCGAAAAGAACAAGAAAAAGGAAAAGTGAACGTCAGTCTTATACAAGCCTATCCTAGGCTAAGCCTACGTATGGCATGAAGCAAAGACTTAAAAAGTGCTTCATTGCTGCAAAGGCGACAAATTAGCAATTTTGGACTGCTAACCATGCACTGAAATAAATAAATATACAAATATATAAATAAACAAATTGATAAATAAATATGGGTAAATATAAGTAAATAAATACAAATAATAAGTATATATATAAGCGTAAATGTTCGTTGTGGCTTTTGACACAACACTGCAAGTTTTTCATCGATGAAATTTTGAAACAATGTTACATTCGAATAGACGCATGTTTAAGAACTTTCAGAGATTTAAGATTTTGAACAAACGAATATCTACGTTTTTATTTGTATAGACTGCTACTTATGGATATGTGTTGAGCTTGGAATATAGGATATGCAGGATGCTGGCATTTTCACTAAGTTCATATCACTGAAATGAAACTTCTGAACCAAACAATGGCATGGATTTCGATATTCATTGCACTTCATGCGGACAAAACCATTTACAAAAAATAATTTCTATTGATGTCATATGATGCTAAAAAAAAATGAAAGAAGCAAAGATGGGTCCATGTTAACATATAAACTTGTGGAAGTGTAAAACTCGTAAACGTTAAAATGCTCACAAAAATACTCATAAATACATCGTTAACAAATCATTTCAATATAATTAATCTCTACAAACTGCGTCGAACTATTCACTCTGTCTTGGAGATTTTTTTCATTTTAGTTTAGTTAAATTTCTTCCGTGTTACGTGCTTTCTGACTAAATCTACTGATACTAACGTCTGATCTCGAGGAGTACTTACTATTGTGTATTAGCAGTGATAGCAGATGTAAACATAAACAAAAGCATAATGAAGAAAAGAATGGAAGAAAGATAATTATTAGCGTACAATTTGCTTACCAGTTTAACGCAGTAGTTTTTCTAAATTTCTCCTCCAGTAGTTTTTCTAAATTCTGTTTAAAATATGTAGCAAAAATATTCCAAGTGTGTTTATGTTTCAGACGACAAACAAGATTACTGGAAGAGAGATTTAAATTACTGGAGGAGAGATTTTAAGAACAAGAGATGAGATTTAAATTTTATAGAACTTATCTTGAATAACTGTTAACTATTATTGAAGCATTTTAGAAGTGGAACGAAGCATGCTGTCAATAACATTATCCCTTCAAAAGCAGCATTTTCATTCTTAACAATTTCTCATCTATTTTGCAAAAGTAAATTTAATTTTTTGTCAAAGAGCCAATTTAAGGATGTAATGGGTACATTTGCTTGAATATCTAAACCAATTTTTATTCAATCAATCAAAAATTCCCTAAAAAATTCTCTCCTCACACAAATGATTTCAAGTTGCACGAGAACAGAATAATGCATTTTTATTTGCATGAAATTAAAATGAATAAACAATAAAGCATACATAATTCTAATTTGAAATTAAAAACGCTCTTCACAGATGCTTGAAATGCTCATTTTCTAGTCAAAATTTCGTTAAAAATGTGTATCCTTGAGCTCATGAATATTTGATATGCTACTTTATCTAATACTTTTAAATATCGTTTCATAACTTGGAAGATTTCTAAGCATCTGATAAGCAAAATAAGATGTAAGGAAAGTTTCTGACTGAAGAAAATCAATATTTTGAGATATCAAATACTGATCGTAATATCTTTCGGTAAACTTGTCAGTTGATAATTGATAAAACAGGTGCAATGTACTTGGTTCCTTTGCCAGCCTGAAAATACTATGCAATCAAAGTTCGACAGGAACTAGGATGGATTTAGTACTATAATGGTACGATAACTATGGCCAAACTACTCTATTGTCATTTAATTGCGACATTCATATATTTAGAAGTAGTAAAATGGAATCTATTGAATGAATTGAGGACAAATGCCTGTTGCTGTCTTTGTTCCTTTTCAGCCTGTGAGACCTTGCAATTATGCACATTGTTGATTAGCTCTTTTCATTGCAAGTATCCATTTCAAATCCAGAAAAGAATCAATAATTGTGCCATATAATAGTGTTAAACACTGATATGCAAAAATATTACCTGATAAGAGCAGATCACTGCACATCTTTTCCCTCATTCTTTTATTCTTTTTACTCACGTAAAATTTAAATTTAGTGACACCTAACATGTCATCTTATGCGAATAGTGTGTGAAAGTTAGAGAGATGAAGGGAAAAGAAAGGGAGGAAAACGAAGAAGAAAGGAATTTCTTTCACTGTTGTTAGTCTCTTTCTAGAAAACTTCCAATTTGTCGATGCCATTTTTTTCCAGATCTTCAACCGTAATGATTTGAGCCTTTAATTGACATTTCTTTATTTCTTGTCTCAGAAAGTTAGCACTGTTGAAACAAGGTTTTACGTGACGTGCAGTCAGCTAATTGCACATCACGTTACGAACACACAGACACGTCAGCCATTTTTAAATTAATGAATTGAAATGGTGTACAACAGACATGGTAATCTGATGGCTTGCTGATTGAAAATGTTGACGGTTCCGATCACGGACCAAATTTGCTAAATTACCCAAAAGATATATTTTCAATGAGAAAATTAGTAGTACCAATGTTGATCAATGACTGTAAACCAATCACGTTGGACCAAATGTGAACTAAATTTAACTTATGGAGTTATTCAGTATATTGGTCTCATTTTGGGCGCATTAATGTTTGTTGGTTTATATATCTGGTAGAACACATCGTGATGATTGTGATATTTGTTGCGTCAAATTTGTTTGTGACACTTTTTGTCATGACATATTAGTTCAAAATGGGCATTTTAGGCGAAAAATTAGCTTGTCGCTCCAATTCTTAATTATTATTTTCTAAGAACTATTTTCAAAGCCAAGGACAATCATTGTTTTATTATTAAACATATCTCTCACCAAGAATTTTAACTCATATCTATTTGGCTTACATATTTGATCGTATCTTACACTTTGAAAATAAAGTGATTTTGCTGAACAACAATAATATTAACGCATATTGCTTGCACTTGAAAAATATGAAATTATCTGTTCACCATCATAATTTTAATTAAAGCAAAGCTTAATAATCCTTTGTGAAGAAATTATTTTGCATACGAAACTTGCAGTCATTGTCATCCGACAGATGATGTGTGAATGAAATGTGATTCATACTGCTATTTGAAATGGCAGCAGAAGGCAGCAGAATAAAGAACGTCGATGGGTGATTTTGTTTTTCAGTGTGGAGTCGGAAAGAATGTTTGTAAAGAAGTGAATAATAAGTCCTAAAAAGACTTTGCAATTAATATGAAGGAAGAAATAAATAGTAAAGCAGAGAGAAACCATGATATCTCGCTTCAATGTTTCTATTTTAGTAGAGAAATGCTGAAAGGAGTAAATTTATGGTGTTTATTCAACTCTTCATAGTTCTGAAGCAATCACTACATAAAAGCAGTAATAGATTTAGTAATTTAAAGAGTTCCGAATGTTCAAATTAATTGCTCATCAAAAACAGAAGCAAGAAGAAGAAAATGCGAATGACATCGAAACAGACGCAATCAAAAGAAAGTGCGAAAATGTACCAGCAAATTTTATGGGATTTTTAAAATATTTGTATAAAAGAACTAAACCGTTACAAACAATTTTTTTTTTCTTGCCCCTATTACATTTTTCATATTCTTTCTTCAGAATTCTTTTAGAAACTTAATTTATCATCGCACTTCCTGATGTCATTCAGGCTAATTTTTCAGATGATCATAAATTTTCCATTGTAATTTTTTCTTTTTCAACTTCATCGATATGTTTAGATTCATATTCATCAAATTATTATTCTTTATACATGCCTTTCTGTTCCAATAATGCACTCATTGAAAGGTTTAGAAACACGTAATCATGAGCTGATAGTTTTTAAATGTTCTTAAATGTACTGATGTCTATTTTGCAAATGCCTTAATTATCGCTGAAGAGAAAAATAAAATCTCAAAAAATTTGGTGGGAAGAAAAGAGTTCATCGTCTCAGAGAATTATATTTGAACTGTGTGCATTTTTTCAAGAGATGTGAATCGCTTGCTGCTCATATTTAAGTAACTCGCAACTTCTTGTGATCAATTTTCTCTGAATCTATATAGAATCACTAATAAGTTTAATTTTCTATATATTTCTGAAGTTAACAACTGAATTATTTTAGAATTTATTATCAGTCTGATTCCAGGTTGAATTTGAAGCCAAATATGCATAGGGATTTTGCAATTTCATTGTTAAATTATTTCTAGCAATAAGTATAGCATATAAACCAATCTTTCTGACTTTTAGCCTTAAATCAGTTTTTAAAATGACACAGAATAAATTAAACTTAGAAATTAAATGGGTTAACAAAATCACTGTACAATTTTTCCAAATATTTCTGAAAATCATTTTGTGTTATCTGCAAAGCAAACAAAAAAAAAAAAAAAAAAAAAAAAAAAAAAAAAAGAAGAAGAAAAGAAACTCGAGAAATTGTCAATGCAAAATATTTAATAATTGATATCATAACAAAACGAAAAATAATCCAATCACTGAAAAAAGATTGCACGAATTCATTGAATTTATCATTTATAAAGAAATCGTTGAAATTAAGAAATTATTAAATTTTTCTAAATAATAGGAATTTTTCGATAAAATGATTTGGAACTTTTAGTATTTCCATTCTGTTGCCTGGTGATTTTTTTTTCACCATTTCATTTCAAATTAATTTTTCGGAAGTACAATATTGAACAATTAGAAATAGGAAACTGCCTCATTCCATTTTAATGATTAAGCATGGAAATCGACAGATATCAAATCAAACTAGCTCATTAGTCATTTAAATTTGAAGAATTTGGCGATTAACTCAAACATTTTTTCGGAGAACCGAAGAACTTTTTCGAAGATTCGAAGAACCTGCAACGTACAAAAACTAGAACACGATTGAGAGTGAATTCGAATCACTCGAATCGAATTCGCTAGTTATAAATAAATCACTAGAATTAAATAAAAAATGCCAATAAAAATGTTAATGTTCGTTTGTTAAAAATCTTAAATCTCCGAAAGTTCTTAACGACTGTTTTGAAATTTTAACACAAAAGCCTCTTTACCTGATGTTCATCATGTCGCCTCTTGACTGGTTGGCCTCACTTTATTTATCTATGAATTGGAGCGTTTTGACGTTAAACATGTTTATCGTTCCTTCCAAAATATTTGACCTTTAGCACTCCTTGTTTACAATAATTGTCTTGGTGCTGTTTGAATTTTTCGGCTTTCGCCAATAGAAAAGAAAGAAAAGAGAAAGCGCTCATTTCTACTTTGTTTAATTTCACAATACTTGTGACGTATACAATATTTTTTGTTGTTCCATTGTCTGGGTAGATCTGGAAATTGTCTGGCTTGCCTATGCTAAAAAACGCTACATATAACTGTCCAGGTGAGAATCAATCTATATCTGATCTAAACCGCACAATTCTTAAGATTGGCTTTGAGCTTTGTCGATCGGATTACAAATGCCGATTTCATTGGAGTTGCATTTTCTTAAATTGAAGTGGCATATCCGTTGTAATCATGGGAATGCGAGGAATGAGGGCATCTTCACATTTGAGAGGTCCTGTCAAGATTGTTACTTCTACGACGTTACCCATTAATTTTTTACCGCAAGCCGTGTGTCCAAATCCAGAAATTCTTATTTTCGATGTAAAAAAGTTAAAATCTTAAAAATGAAGCTAGAGCTTTTCGTAGCTTATTGAAGTCGGTGTAACTTCATTATCACTTATTAAAAACTGTAAAGATAAATTATTCTCATCATGTATCGACGAAGGAAATCCCGTCAAAATCCATACATCCGATTGCTCATAATGTAACAGTTAATTACAATCATAATGAATGTAATCTGAAATTGAACTTGCAATTATTATTAATCGAAGGAATAGATACTAGCTATTTCAAGAAAGGCAATATTTATGCCGCACACAGATTTTATTGGGGAAATAATATGTTTGAAAGAGCATTCAAATCAGTTAATTTCTTTTTCTCTTCTCTCACTATGCTGAGATGATCAAGGGACAATGTAACCATTTAAATCAGCATTGTGAGTAATTGCTCACTGAACGCTAGACTTTCGAGTCTATTAATTAGCTATCAGATAATTGAGTTATTCCGCAGTTAATCAAGTTAACATTAGTTCGAGCTAAATTACTATCAGCATGCTGAATACTGGTATTTTTGAAATTTAAAGCAGATTTTGCAGAAGAGATAGCAAATAATTAAGATTTATTGTAAAAACAACTTATTAGGATATAAATCAATATAATCCATACCATCTTGTTCGGGACAAATGACAACTATACGGAAATTTGAAAAAGATATATGTAAGCAGCACTTTACAGAACAAAAGACTTTTAAATTCTTTCAGTGTTTTTTTTTTTTTTTTTTTTTTTTTTTGCGGGGCTCAGATAAATAGTTTCACCGCTACTCAAAAGTCTATGATAAGCCGCAAAGTTCCTTAAAGTAAAGTCGAAAAGAGAGATGGAAAAATTAGAAACAGTGTTCAGTCTTTATCTGATCTTTGAGAGGAGTAAAAGGGATAGAGATAAATCTATTCATTAAAATCTACAAGCTATTTTAATGACTGTGACGTTCGTTTGAATTTTTATGCCTTTAAGCAGTACTGTCTTTTTTATTTTATTCAGATAAATATAGAAGTATAAGCATATTGCATTTACATTAACTACATTTCGGTTTTAATCTTTTTACAGTTAGAGCAAAAGATATCTCACTTTGCAGTTGATAGTTTAAGTTATTTCAACAGATTAAAAAATGCAAAACAATCATTAAAAAATTCCTTTTACTTTATTTTTAAATGAATTAACTGTCCGATTTTAGAATGATATAGGAATTCTTGGTAATTAGAAAATGTAGAAATTGTAATAGGTGCAGAATAAGATATGTCTCTATCATTTCATTTATTGCATCAATCAATCGATCAATACTGGATCACTTCACATTTAGAGAAACTTTCTGCGGATTCTAACACGGCCTTTGCCTTTCCTTTCCGTATCAGTATTAGAAAGCGGACAGTTTTTGAACTAATTTAACATTTCATGCCTTCTACTTTTTACATTCCAACTTTTCGGATTCTGACAATTTCTAGTAAGCAATTTCGGACGAGATTTCCTTTGCATTGCATTGCTCGTAAGTTATAAACAAGAGACAATTTTTATCTGTACCGTTCATTGTGTTCTTTTGCTTAAAAAAGTGTCTTTCATACCTAGTTAATCCATTTTCCCTTTTTTTCCATTTTTCCCAGAAATTTCTTCATCGGTCCTTGCCTTCCTGAGACGATTCTATGCATAAACAGAATTACCCTATATAATTAATTCAATATATTCGATAGACAACTGCTTTTTTTTGAAAATGAGTCTTCTGATTTTTTTTGCATTGCATTGCGTGAAACAGGACAATTTTCAAAACTTTGCGATTTCATATTCGATTTTTTGTTATCATCGAGGGTTATATCGTTTTCGTCATCTTCTGTTTAAGCAATCTATTACAAGACTGAAATTTTCAATTTATATTTTAGATTTTTTATTTTTCAGATAAGAGAAAAATTCCTTTTTTCTTGTCTGCAAAATTGGCGATACGTATTTTATATCTGACATTTTATGAAACTCCTATTCGCAATGTCCCACAATAAATTTTTTTTCTACAGCTCCATTGCCACATCTCAGTGTTTGACAGTTCAGTATATTCATCCTTAACAGCGGTGACAATTTGTCATTTACACAAAAATTTTAAAGTTATTATGCTTCTCTTCCTTCAAAAAAAATGCAGTTAAGTGCTGGAAAATGGTGAACGAAAGAAGCATAAAAAGAAAAACTTTTAAATGGATAGGCAGAAGAAACATGTTGCAAAGTTTTTTGCGAGTAGAGACACGCATGCGTAGGAACCATATTATGGATTTCTGATGCTTTCAGTAATGAGCAGTACAGTATTTTTCGAATTAGAGCATTCCTCTGCTGTGAAAAAAGTCATTCAATCTTAACACTAATCGTAGATTGCATTCTTCACTCTTCTTTTTTTGAAGGTACTGAAAAAGTCACATAAAGGAAAAATATTTTGAAAGCATTTTCAGCAATAAAAGTAATGGTTCATTATTAATTTCAATGAACTTCTGCGTAAAGTTCATTGAAGAAAATGCTTCAAGAAAAGTGGGAGGGAAAGAGATGAACAGTTGGTCAGTACTTAAAAGTTTATAATTTCACTTTGGATTTCGTCTCTTGAAAGAATTCTTTTGCTAAAAATGAATGAACCCATAGAAAAGGCTTCAGCAATAAAAGAAAACAGTGAATCTGCACTACATTTTTCGTTTTTTTGAGGGCCCTTTCATGAAGCAACCTATCATCAGTGGTCTCTCTAGCCAAGTAATTTTTTGTCAGAAGAAACAGATAACACAATCAACGAATGATAATTGTCATTTAGATAAGAGCATCTAGCCATATAAACTCAACTAGAAGATGGAATAAAGTAGTATTCTACCCAGAAACACTTTTTATTGGCTCACCCTTTACACAATTATTTCTCAATCGATTAAGAATGCTTTTGTCAACATCAGCTTGTATGATTCAACTAATAGGTTTATATGTTTCCATTTCTTCCATTCTTCAATTTCCTGAACAACTTTAATTTTTAATTTCACTGTCTCATCTGGACGTTCAGAATTTCTTAGTCCAATTATTGCTATCTTTTCGTGATGTAATTTATTACGTAAAGAGCTACGGCTTATCTTGATTTTCAGGAAATGCAAATTTAATTAAATCACTCTATGATGGAGCTGAAAAGACTGTTTTATATTTTGTACTCTTCGAGATGATTGATCCATCAAAAATATGTCATCTATGGAATTGTTACGCTTAATTCCGATTCTAATACGTTGCATCGTCAGAAAGATGTGAAAGGAAGTTTCAATAAGAATTTCATGTCTTCAGTAGGATTATAAGTGAATATCTTCAAATATTACACATGCTTGTCTGAATAGTTTATAAGACATATTCTAGTGTGCATCTGCTTCCTGCATCCTCTTGAATATTTCTTGCAAAGTTTGCATGCATGCATGCATAATGATGCTATCATATCATTATGTTCACGTTTTTGAGATGTTCACAGATGTTCACATTTTGAGTATCAAGAGA
Source organism: Onchocerca lupi (assembly GCA_028564675.1). Taxonomy (NCBI): domain Eukaryota; kingdom Metazoa; phylum Nematoda; class Chromadorea; order Rhabditida; family Onchocercidae; genus Onchocerca; species Onchocerca lupi. The sequence goes on from JAOVVO010000255.1 coordinate 35,350, forward strand.
AAATTCTGATCGAATAAGCTTGCGTGACCTGTAAAAAATGACAGGATAAACAGAGTGACCGGATAAGATTGCGTGACCTGCGTATGAACTGCGATCAGATGAGAGGTAAGAATAAATTTTAAAAGGAGCAGTTGGCATGTTGCAACGAAGAATGCGAGATGATGAAATAAGGAAGAAATCAATTGAGCTGTTGTTGATAAAAGTAGGTAATTGAAGATGAATGTGCACTCTTGTAAAGTGCAAACAGAAGTTATTTTCAGTCAATACATGCAGATATTTGTTGCTGAGAAAAATAAACAAATAAATTAACAAAGTAAACAAACAAACAAATAAATAAACAAACCAGAGAGTAAGTAAGGATGAAAAACAGTACGAAACTGGAACCAGTAGATGAGAGCATTAGCGAGCAGTAATAAGGCAAAATCTTCTCCAGTTGTCACTCTCAGAGCCGTGACCCCGACAGCGGCTGATCTGGTCATCTTCTCTTTCTTTCTCTTTCTTTCTCTCTCTCTCTCTCTGAGCAAATACTGTCAAGTATCTTTTCCCTTCATCTCAGCTTTATTTCTTCTCATTTCACCTTTTCCGATGACGAAGAGATGTCGTATGTTCTTTAATGCATCACTTCTCCTTTTTTCTGTGTACATATGGCGTGCATGCATGAATGCATGCATGCCTCTCTGTACGTGTTTGCAAACGACATGTGTGTTTTAGTTTATACGTCTGTGCATGTTAACCTGTGAATGAGTGAAACGCGCGTGATTGAATTTCAGGATCTGCAAGACAATTCACAGTGTACGCCACAGTGTTGCATTCCTGAGAACAGTTTCAGATGCTCTGCTATTTACTTAACTTCATGAATTCTCGTAGATTCTTCCTGAATACCCATCCTGTTCCTCGGGAATTCTCCCGAAATATGCATCATCTGCATCTGCCTTTCACTTTATCCCTCTCTTGAAGCTAAGATGAGTGCAATCACATCTGCAGATTTCCACATTATGCTTAGCTCTTCACTTCTTTCGCTACATTTCCGGACATTCATTTTATTATATTTTGATTAATGGAATGGAGCAGTTGGCAGAGGTTGACCTTTGTCCTTTCTAAATTTTTTGATCATTGACTGCTTCCAACGAATTGACTGAAAAAGTCACTCCTGCTAGAAGCATCCAACAAATCTGGTCTTGTTTCACTTTGGCGAAATGCTAATTGGAATACCGGAAGAATGTATTTCCCGTCTCCAATAATGCCTTCTCCGTTCTGACCTAGACTTTGCAACTTTTTCATGTTATCAAGTTTATTTAAGCAAATCGGACTATTCACTTATTCCATCTATTTAGAAGAATGTCTTAACAAGATCCTGCCAAATGATGTTTTAAAATGTTTTTTTTGAAGTGGAAAAGGAAATATTTCTAAAAAAACTTCCCTTTTATTCCAGCATAGATTCTCGTTCTTCACATGCACATTCGATGAATAATTGAGTGGTAGAAGTTAGGAATGCGTTTATTTGTTAAAACTCGTCATCTTTGGAAAAGGAATAACCTTCTTTCTTCATCGAAAATTCATGTCCGATTCATTTGGCCTCCAATGGGCGGCATCTTCTTTTGATGTTTTCATCTGGTGAGGTGAGGAGGGAAGGGGTATTTGTATTTACTTCGTCCAGTTTCTTTCCTTCCTTCCTCTTGAAATTACATTTTATTTGATTTTTCTCATGTCTAATAAAACATGTTTGGAGAGAAATTACGGCCATGGAGACAATTTTGGCTTTTTTCGACGAACCTTGAATAATATTCGAAATGAATGTGGTGATTGACTGGACATCCGGGTATCAGTCATGGTGAATAGGATAGACCGGTATTTATTTCAATATTGTGATAAGTTTCTTTGTTTATAACTTTTTTTGCTCAGTCTTCCAATTCTTTCGAAGAAATCGATTTTTTGACATACGCAGCAAGTGTAAAATGCAATTTGATTTTGAATTATTCTTCGATCCAATCTATATTTCACATTTGATTCTTCATTTCAGATATTTTAACTTTTTTTCTTCTATTTTATTTAATTAAATAAAAGTTCACAAACATAAGTGATACTTTCATAATGAAGCACTTCAAATTGTCCTGTATTTTTGTTAAAGTTACTGATGACTATGACTGCTCGCGTGCAGTACTTAAAATAATATATCGGAATTCGAAAATACATTCCCACATTATGTGCAATAACTCCCAGCTGGAATCTCTTTATGTTTGCGGAACTTGAAAAAAGAATGTCTTGATTCCCGATAATGTGACTTCTTGGAAATTTAAACATTCGAAATTTATTTTGGGAATTCAGATACAGTTAGATTTTGCTTATTATTTCAACTCAAATATGAAAATATTTTTACTGCTTTATTTCAAAAAATTTTTATTTGAGAATTAATTCACTTAAAAAAAAATAATTCTAAAAAATTTTCCAGTAATTTTAACGAATTTTTTTTTTTAAAAAAAAAGAAGCGCTCAACGTGGTATTAATTTTTGTTGGCGTTTATATCAAACATATGCGAATTTGATCTCTTTCCCATTTCCGCCTTCTCATTAATACTTCAATGACGATATTTTTGCGGCAAGATCTGAGGCTTTTGCATAACCTTGACATCCACTTCCCTTTCTTTTTATCCCTTTTTTGCTCTCTCACTGACTCCATCTTTCTGCTCTACAAGTGTCACATATTTGAAATTCAACCAAACTGGGAAAGTGGCCGATAGCGGTAGGAATATATCAATAAATTTATGGTTATGTTATTGCCGTACTTCTTTTTAACCTTTCTTACCGTCCGTAATTAGTTTGCTTAAGAAGAAGAAGTGGTTGATTTCCAACTTCGTTTACATTTATTTTCGCAAAATGTCATTTCGCGTGCCGAAGAATGCTGTGACCTTTTTATATTTGATCACAACAACAACTGTTTTAATCCATTTTTCCGTTTCCTGCATGAGTGGAATTGTGTTGAATGCTGCTAGTTGAGATATTATTTCACATGGTACTTATTATGTTGTGGCTCATTTTCACTACACTTTGGGTGATGTTTGTGGTATTTTTTGTGATTTTTGTTTATGACTCCCTTGTATGTATTATGTATGGTATTTGGTTTGACGGTGATATGATGATGGCTGTTTTTGTGTGTGTTTTTTTTTTGTTGGTGCTAATATAACTTTTTTTCCTGTGTATTTTGCTGGTTTGCAGGGGATGCCTCGTAACATTTTGGATTATCCCCAATGTTATTCTGCTTTTCAGATCATTTCTTCTTTGTCTTCTGTCTTACTCTTGTTGGTTTTGTTTTATTTAATTATTTATTAGTTGATTCTATTTTTTTTTTACATTTTTTGGGAGTTTATTCCCATAATTATGATAGTCCTGCTTATGCCTTGAATGTTCCTCTTTTATTACCGGATTCTTTTACTGAAGAGGCATTTATTATAGGTCTTCATTGGAAGATTATTAGCAAGAATACTCCTTCTTATAGGTATCTCGGGTTGGATATGGTTATCATAGTAAGTAATTTTTGTAGATTTAGGTTCAGTTTTTAAACTTCTAGTTTTCAAAACTGAGGATTTTATTCTATTTAAAATTTTTAAAATTTTGGACTTTGATATTTAAAATTTTTTCGTTTGTTTTTTTATGTTAGAATTTTTTTGCTTTTATGTTTTTTGTTTGAGATTTTTGGACTGGGATCCTCTGAAGAGTTGTGTCGTGATGTTTTTGGGTATTCTCTCTATAGGTTGTTATATTTCTTTAGGTGTGCATGTTTGATATCCTTATTTTGTTGTTTGATTTTTTTTAGTGGTGTTTTGTCTTTATTGGTATATTTTTATGGTATAACTAATTTTGTTTTTTATTATAATTATTATTATTTTTTTTATTTCCAGATTGGTTTTTCTTTCTGTTTGTTTTAGATTTTGATTTTTTTTCTTTTTTTTGATTTTAATTTTTTATCTACTTGTTATGATTTTAGTTACTATTATGTTTTTTTGGGTTGTTTTTATCTTATTTTTGTTTTTGATTTTGGTGATTTTTAGGCTTAATTGATCTAGGTTTATACGTAATTTGTAAGGGAAATTAAATATCATTTTCATGCTATTCTCTGATCGAATCAACAATTTCAATTTTACATTTTCAATTTAAAGTTTGACCAATTATTATTTCTTCTCGACTGGTTGTAGTTTAGCAAAAAGTTTGACAAGATCAAGTATGTAATTGGTTTTTCTCGCCTTTATTATGATATTTTTAATATAATCTGCTAGTTTTCAGATTCAGTTTTTCTAAGGTTTTTATTCATTCATATCTTTTCTTGTAGATAATTGAATTAGATACTTGGAATCAAAAGTAACATATTATTGCGTTATTATAACAATTTCCTACTGTATCTATTTTATCAGCAGATGTTGAAAATTTTCAAAATTTCAAAAGATTTGATTAAGTCATGTGAAATACTAACAAATTACGATTTAATGTTATACGTATTGGATTAAAAGTTTGTACTCATAAATTTCAGGGATTTAGTAGTATCGTGAAAGATTTCAAAATCAGTTAATGGGATTTTAGAGAGAGAAGAATTTGTTAATACGTTTGGTTAGAAGATTGAGTTGACTTATCGAAAAGAAATAGAAAAGGAGAGTGGATCTTTGTGGTACTTTGTATTTCATCGTTTTTATGAGTTTCTTCTCATGTCTTCATTTTTAACATGCTTCAAATGGGTACTCTTTAGCGGGAATAGTCTTTTCGATGAATGAAGTGCGGCTTTTCTCTTTGTAAATTTATAGCTTCGAATTTAAAATTTCTAATTTAAAAAGAGCCAATTCCTGATTTTGAGCTTATGTGCGGCTATACGTCGGCATTTGTTTCTCTCGGTAATTGTAACAGTTCATCTCGATTTTAGAATAAATAAAAAGTTGAAAAAAAGAAACGATGTTTAAAAATTTTTTTCGTCCACGACGATCAAATAAAGAGAACGAAGAACAAGAACATCAGCAACAACAACATTCTACTAATGAAATTGTTGGTATTTTCAAATTTGAATTTACGCTTTCTTTCCAACCAATGATGCAGATGAGATTGAGGAATCGCCGGGAATATATGTTGATGCCAATCTAGACATGGAATTTAAAGTTCAGAGTCTGATAAATGTGATGATAATTTCTGATATGATAGTATATAGTAGATCGAAAGAAATAATGAATAATTCAGCTCTAATACAAATATTTCTATATATATATTTTTTAAATCTTCAATCTTTCAACCAATTCATTTCAATTTGTTCAATATTCTCTCTTCTTCCTTTCCTTTTTTTTTTAAAGAGAAATATAACTGTACTACAGGACCGAAATTCGTCCTCCTATAAATCGTTAAGAAATGCGCGTGAAAAGCGATCTTTGCATTCATCATATTATCATCGAGGAAGTGCGGGTGGCGGGATGGATGAGAGTCTTTCTGCGATATCCGCAGCACCGTATCATATTGCCACGCAGCGGAAATATCCACGCGGTACGCAGTCATGCTACGATGGTTTCAGTGATGACTTCAATCGATTTTCCAGTATGAACAGATCGTTTGTTGGTGCGGCATATTCGAAATATAAGGTATCTCGTACGATTTTTTTATTCTAATTTCATCTGAATTTTTTAAAGTAAATTGTTCAACAGGGATTAAACCAAGATTATATTTTTTTACTGCAACTTGTTTACCCAGAAAGAGTTCTCTGATAGTTGCTGTGCTTCACCTAGAAGTACTGCAAAAATCTTGGAAACTCCAATAATTTCAAAATGTTTGAAAATTTAAAAATCATTCAATAGTTTTACTACGCAATTTCAAAAATTGCAGATATTTCCCAAAAATTAATAGATGGACTAAATTCAAACGTGCTGTATGAAAATGTAATGCATTTGTTCAATCCTTATTTATTAAAACTCGATTTTTGTGCTATTCATTCATTCCTTTTTTTTCTTTTTCCTTGTGTATTTCAAAGAGAATTTACTACCTTTTTGTCTTTTTTCAGCCCTCTCGCCGTGAATACATAAATATTATGCGTCGAAGTCATTTGAATTCAGATTATGGCAGCTGTGATCCAACGCTGAACAATCCGATTCTCTATAGTAGAGACTTAGATGATTCAGATGCGGAAACATGGAATTCGGAAAGAATTATTAAGGTTGGCAACTTCAATATGTTCAAAAATTTTTTTAAAATTAATTTATGGAACAAATAAAATGGATCGTTCATAATCTTTTCATTATTTTTTCATAAATTAAAGGATCTTCGAGCAGAATTAAGGGCTACAAACGAACGAAAGAATTATTATAAAGATTTATACAAACGTGAACGACAAGATAGGATACGTGATCGTGAGTTGCGTGACTTGGTAGAGAAGAAACTTATGGATGATCTCAGAAGTAAAGAATTGGAGTGTTCCAATAATTTATTACGAATTAAAGCTCTAGAACAGGTAAAATTTTATTAGTTCGAGGTAAGCAAACTTGAAATTCATTATTTTAGTCAAATCTTCAAAATTGGATTTGTTTTTTCAGCAGCTTCAACATCACTCCAATTTCCCGCCCCCAATTCGTGAATCTTCCTTTCGCATTCCACATTTCTGCACCCCTTCGACATCTAATACCGCGTCAACAATGGCTGGAGCAGGTGAAGCTCTGTCCAGTACTTCAGAACTGTTCGCTATCCGAGGTGCCTATCTGATGAATCCAGTAACTGGCGGTGCGGGTATAGCAGGAACAACAGCTGCAACAATATCCGGTAATCCCGGCGAAATGCCGGATGAAATGAAAGTTTTCCGGCAACCTGATGAATTATCTTTGGAGCTAGCACGGAACAGTAATGACGTTGATACGCCATTTGATGTTAAAAGTGACGATGCATCAAAAATATCGGCTAATTCGTTAGGCTTTGCTTTGGCAAATCGAGAAAATTTTAATGGAACAGTACTGGAAGAAGATCCTCAATCTGATAACGGTTATGGTACCACTTCGGAATGTGCTTCTGAACTTGTACGAAGTATACGACGAGTACATAGTGATTCCGAAGTACCGTTGAAAGTCATACAGACATAATCTGTGCTATTTGTTTATATATTTAATCAGAAACTACTTTTTTAGCTACCTCTTATAAAAAAGTGTTCAAAAATCAATCAGTATTGTTATCCTTCAGTATTACTTATTATATAACTAATTTTCAGAAGACACTGTTTTCTGAGATTCACTTAATTTCTAAATCCGAATTTGAAAGTATAAAATATATGAATTATTTAATATATTGGTATGGAACATGAAGTTTTTCATGAGTTATAAATTGGTGTCCTCCTTGTTTTTCGGTGATTTAATGTGTAATTTATTATCATTATATATTACTTGTTATTTTAGACTTTTCAAATAAACTTTATTTGCTTTATATATAAATTATAGTGAAATTAACATTTTTTAAATTGATAGTTTATAATCTAGTTTTATTTACGATCAATTATGTTTAAAACTGTAGTATTTTACAAACGACTTAATTGCCATTCTACAAACATTTGATGTGAGCTTTAATCTGTATAAGACTTGCATTATAACACAATCTTCTGGCTCAGATACTTTACATGACTCACTGTTTTGAGAAGTCTGGTCAAGAAGTTCACTGTTTAAACATTTAAATCCCATTCGTCTCAGATAAAGGAAAAAATTTCTCGAATCATCTGAAAATTTTTGCTCTTCCATCTAAATTCTTTTTAATTCGGAATTGAAAAATAAATTAAATTTGCGAAGACTACACTTCAAAAGCTCTTTTATCACTGCATTAAATCCTTTGTTTGTTCTATCATGTTTAAATTTTGTATTCAATGGTAATTTTTTCTGTATTTGTTGATATTTAAATAATTTCAATTATTTTATTTATTAATTATTTCTAAAAAATATATTTGCCACGAATGTATTTTTGTTTCATATAGGAAATAAAAAAAGACAACTGCAGTTTCAATTTAAAAATGTTCATTATTATAATTTTTATTTATATTTTAGTTTAAGTGAATGACGAAAGTTTAAGATTTCAATTACTTGCAAGGACGAAACTATTTCAAAGTTTATTCGGAATTTCTTATGTTTTATTGACAACGATCGTTTTTACCATTTCTATGTTTGATTTCTTCGTGAAATATTCTTTATCCAAGAGGTAATCGTAAGCTCCCCTAACAATGATATAAGACCAAATGATGATTGTTGCTCCAAAAAACGACATTACGGCTAAATTGAATGGCCAGATAGGACCAAAATGATTCTCCAGTTTCTGTATGCTGAAAACAAGAACGATTGAGATGAACGGAATCAAAATGTTGTTGTCTGATCGAAAAAGGGAACAATTTCAATAATCGAAACCGGTTTCGAGAAGGATCTCCTCAGAACATTTTTCTATCGAAAGATGAACATTTGTTGTCGAATTTTTATTTTACTGAATTATACTTCATTCGAAAAATATATTTATGGCAGAAAAAAAAAATAAATTTGCAGTCTTTTTTAAGGTTTGTATTGGCATTGTTTCAGAAATAGAAGCATCTAATGATTTGTTTCTGCTTAGTGTGACAAACTGACAAGCTGTTTTACAACATTATCATTTTCCCAGAAGAATGCACATAAACTTTTCGGGTTATAAAGATCATGCTAAGCTTATTTTTATGGTTATGTTTGAATTCTTTTTGGTCAACTTATCAGCTTACCTAACATAAAAACCGAAGAGCCTATGAGTAGTCTGTAATCCCATGGACATGCTCGTTATCGATGCGATAGCTGCAATAATCAGAACAGTGATTTCGATGTGCATAAATGCCATCAATGGCCATATATACTTCGGCTTTTCTGTCACAATACCATAGATCTGAAATTTTAGAGTAGAATCTGAATCCACCAACCGTCGAATGTTTTCCTAATGAATGTCGGATTTGGCTATGCATTAATCATTTCAAATAGGTTTGCAGTGCCATTACCAAACTTCTTGATTCAATTTGTTTAATGATCAGATTGTAAATGAACTTGACTTGTGATTTATTTGGATCTTCAAGAATTGTCTTATTTACCAATTTTACTATTCTTGCGAAATTCATGAGAAAAGCAACATTCAAAAAATATTGATCGATTAAAGTAAGAAAATAGCTATATGGGTTGATAATTTACAATATTATTTAAGGATACGTAATATACTTTTGATATAGCAGAAAATGAGAGTTTAGTATGAATGATAACTGGACTTGTTTACTTGATGAGAAAGTATTTTATTGATAAAAATAATTAGGTAAATAATTAAATAAGCAAATGAATCAAGAAAAAAAACAACCGAATAACCATGAGAAGTGTAGTAAGTGCGGCAAAGATAAGAAATATGATTAATATCACTAACAACCATATATGAATATTCGTATTTTCAAGTTCCAAATCTGTAACTTTGGGAATAGGAAGTGCAAGAATTAGGTTTTAGTTCATTATTAACATGGAAATTTCAACAGCTTTAGACTTATGAACAGGAAGATTATTTAAGGTAATTTATCTGTAATGCTTGAAAAAAGAAACATTTTCTATTCTTCTCAGAAACAAAACCAATCACAAGGATCTGCACAAGCTACGATAACTTACTGAGGAATGCGAATACAGCTAAAATGAGTAAAATGATCTCAAGAATTCCACACAACACGGCAGCATTTCGATAATGCATCAAATGACAAACTGCTGGTGCCAAATAGAATTCGTCATCTTTATCATAGACAAATGGTTTTTTTTCATTATCCACGGCTACTTCTCGGCATTGAAAAGCATTCGTCATTGTAGAAATTCTCCTGAAAGTTCCACAATTTCAAAATTTCTCGAAATTCCATTGAGAAAATCCATTCGAATGGAATCTGCGATAAATTAGCCAATCATAAAATATAGCAGTCTTAAACATTCTGCGACACTTTCATTCATATTAAATAATTCCGAGAGATTATTTCATAAAATCACTTCTATCTACGAATTTTCCAAATCCAAAGCAATATTTTCGTTTCATTTTCTAGTTAGATATCTAAGCTAAGTTAATTTAAGAAAAAGCGAATGCAAAAAAGAAGGTCGATGTCCAAGATGGAAAATGGAATCGAAAAGGCATATTCGGATGGATCCTTTCATGGAATTGAAAAGTTCGAATGAGACGCAATCAAAGTCATTTCATCACGATTGATTTAAAAAAAAAGAAAAGAAATGAATCAATATCCCTTTCTTCTTCAAATTATCTAAAAATCAATGTTTGAATAAAAGTCCTTGCTGGAAGCTGATTAAACAATTGGAACATTTTGCAAGAATAGGAGAATCCCATTCTAAAACGAAACATAGACAAGGTGACACTCAAGAAAACCTACTGAATTATCCAAGAGAAGTACAGGTATGTGAATATTCGGGGATCTCTGTGTGTGTCTCTGTGTTGTGTCCGTTATTTAGATAAATTGAGTGGAAAGAAGGAGAATTTCATCAAAATGTTTATTTCTTTTCCAGCACTCTCCATTAATGGTGAAAGGAAAAGAAGGATAATAATAGTAGTGATTTTACCGTTGTCATTTGCTCTCCTTCTATATCTAATTGACGTTACAGTCGACCATCAATCATGGCCTAATTTCCTCAGGTGGAATTATTAAGGAAATAGTAAACACTTATAGAAAATGAATCGTTGTGCTGCAAAAATAGAGATTTGAGAATTTTTGCATCATAAAATTCTTCATTTTTATTCAAATCAAGAAGAAAAGATCATTTAAAACTTTAGAATTTTAAAAGTCTTTTGACAATACAAAAAAAGATCTAATTATATTCATCTACAATGAAGCTGTGATACAACATATTTTCACAAAGGGCTCTGAAATGTCATGGTCTGAATAGAATTTATTCGAATGCGCCGCTGGAAAGTGGATTTAGTCGTAGAGATAAGTTAGAAGATGGTGAAAGGCGATGGTTCTATAATAAATGCCACTGGAATGTTCGCTGAAGACAGTTCCATTTTAAGGCACTTTTAGCTTACCGAATTTTCTGTTTTTCCATTTCCAGTTATCCTCTTTCAATTTTTCTATTTTCTATAGTAGATTCTAATGTTACGGGGAGATTTGGGTTGAAAATAAACTTTGATTAAATGAAATTTCTACTACACTTTCAAGTTTTTAAGGATTTTTTTTAAATTTAAAAAATTCTTATCGAAATGCAACTGTAAAATGATAATTTTTATTTTCGTAAAGAAAGCGCAAACCGGAAAAGAAGAAAAAAGTTACTAAAAATATGGAAGAAGCACTCATGAGCGATAATGCTTCTGATAACGAGCAATGTATTGGGATGTGCAGATATATGAGTAATAATATACCTGTAAGTAATAATGCTGCTGATAACGAGCAATCTATTGGAACGTTTAGCGAAACTGCACAAGTCGAAGTGAATAATACTATGGACAAGGTATCTTTATTTGATGTTCAAAAACAAAGTCTGGTTGTTTCCGATTTTCTATCTTTTCTATAAATTCTTTCTTACTTTTTTTTGGACGGAAGAGTAATATTTGAGTAATTATTATGTCTTTAAATGATGATTTTGCCAACATAATTAATATGCTGAGATAAATTATGACCAATCGGTATTATTTTTTCTTTAAATGGAGTAAAGAGAGAGCAACTGTTTATTTTTTTCCTTGAATAATATAAAGGGCAAAGAAATTCCAGTTTCACTGTCAGTCCCTGTTGGGAATCAGCGTCGTAAGTTTTCTTCCAAAAGATCAGTGTTCGATTTGATCTTTTCTTTTCTTCTTTTTTATAAGCTAATCTTTTTTGTTTTCTCTCTCTTCTGAGTTATAAAGTCCCAACCAATCGAATAATTCCGGAAAAGGAACTGATTGATTTGAAAGTGCTCTACTGCATTACACTATAAAAATCCGGATTTGATTGAGAGAATAAGCTATCTAAAAGGAATATATTTTAATGTTTTATACATATGTAAATAATTTTTCTGATTACGTGAAGCACTGTACGATTAATTCATAAAAGTATATTTCAGAGAAAGAAGATGAAGCTACCAAAGCGCAGAATACTGTTGAAGGATGAAATGCCTGAAGTAAAAGAACGAAAAAGTGGTATTATTTATTTCCAGACATTACCACCAAACTTTACTGTCTCTAGAATGCGTGATGAAATGAGTAAATTCGGCGAGATTGGAAGGATATATTTGCAAGTAAATTTTTTATTAGTTTTGAAAAGCATTAACGATAATAATGAATTTTTGATGTACATTATAAAATCTACAAATCATATTATGTTAATGACGAACAAAATTACTCGGTAGAATTCTATCTGACAAGTTTTTCATTTATTTTTGTTTTACTTAAAATATTATAATACTTACATCTTAATTCCATCAAGTTCCACTTTTCATATTTTTTATCTTATATCTGAAAGGCTGAAAAACGGCGTGACGCAAAAGGTAAACGAAGAAAAAGATTTGTGGAAGGATGGGTTGAATTTAAGAAGAAAAGTCTGGCAAAACGAGTAGCTGCGTCATTAAATAATACAGCTGTTGGTGGAAAACGACGAAATACTGCTCGAGAATCTCTTTGGACAATGAAATATTTGAGCGGGTTTGAGCCTAATTTTTTTATTCATTTAATCCTTGACTAATAGTTTTAGTTAGATTTTCAAACTGGACTTTGCTTAAAATTTATTTTCTTTCCATATGAAGAGTCCAATTCCCCATACGGAACATTTTTACAGATCTTTTGTTCTCAAGTGAACAAAGTAATTGCTATTGCGTATACAAGCTTTCTGCTGCAGTTTTATGGGTTATGTCAGACACTGCCGAATATATAGAAGTCAAGTTCTGTTTTCAGATTTAAGTGGGTACATTTGGTGGAACAATTAAATTTCGAGCACCGAATTGAACAACAACGAATGCGTGTTGAAATAGCTCAAGCAAAGCGACAGGCTTCATTTTTTTCGGATCAAGTGGAGAAAGGAGAGCAATTGAGAAAACTGGAGGAGAAGGTGATCGAACTTTTCAGAAATGCCCTCCTAGATCATATGGTTTATTATTGATTTCTCTAATTAATAACTAATAATTATTTCCTTCCCTATTCTACGCGTCCCTGTATAGTGTGTTTTCATTCTAGGTTTTGAAGAAAGGCGGCATATGGGATGAATTCCAGCGACAAGTGCAACAACGTTCAGCGATGAAGAAAAGTAAGAAACATAAGCAGACTGACGATCACCTATTAGATATGATATTCACTGGATGATTTCATTATAAAATTCATCTGCAAGAGATTATCATTATTATGTTATGCTCATTCATTTTGTTTATAAGACCAAAATATTGTTTATATATGGAGAAACAAGGATATCACCTCTATAAAACCACTTTATTTACTTTCTTGTGTGTCGTATTTCGGGCATAAAACAACTAAAAGTTGTTTTCCAAGAGGCATTTTTCGATTTAAGTCTTAATTAAACATGCTTGAATTATAGCTAAACTTAAGACAAAGAAAAGCTGAAAAACGACACTTCTACGGATGAATTTAATTTTGAAGCTTAAGGGAGTTTCGCAACTCTCCATTTGACGAATCCACCATTTTATATATATATATAATTTATATGCATAAATTTTTTATAGTAATAATGCATAATGCATGTTCCAAATACGTCTCTTGAAAAATTAGTTGTATGATTCCGGTTTTGCATTTTCTTCCACTGCAGATGACCCTCGTGCAAGTGCATTAGATTTAGTATTCTTAGTTAAATAAAAAACTTTTTTTGTTAAAGTGCAAACCCAATAATTAGCATTGCATTTTCCATCTGATTTTGAACTATATCAAAATTTTGGTTATATCCAACAGCGGAGTCAGACATAAACTGAATCGTTGGCACAACCATCTTATGTCTGAACTCTTTTTGTATTTATAACAATCTCTTCATAATATGAAAAAGAAAACGTGCGCATTATCGAATAACTTGTAACTGCAAATTAAAACATCACATGGCAATTCCAACACCCCGTGGGTCTGAATTTTGTCATCTTGAAGAATCTTAAATGTACTTTATTTATTCACAGAACAATCCTGAACACGGAAAATGGTAAATCAACAAAACAAATCAATATAAAAATACCTATGCTAAACGAAAATTTAAACAGAAAAATATTTTAGCTTCCGCTTTGAAAGTATAGATGATTCCGCTGTTTAGAATATTTAAAAAACATAGGTATCAACAGTTTAAAAAGTAACTTGAAAAAAGACAGAGTAGTAGAATGTGTGAGAACAAAGAGTCAGGAAAAATAAGGAAATAAGAAAATATTTTTACAGTAAATCCATGGTTAAATAAAATCAAAACTACTAAGACAAAAAATATAACACAGATTTTCCTGCACGATTCTGTCTCATCCAATAAGCAGACAGATAAAAGGTAGATAGATTAGTTAACGGCAGCTTAGTAAAAACAAGTAGACATAAACATAATTAATACGATGAGAAATGAAAAGAGTGAATTACTGAATTAAAAGCCCTTTTTTTCTTCATTTCATTTGCATCATTTTAGCGTATTGTACCACAAATTTAATAGCTCAGATGACAGCACAAGAATGATGTAACTTGATAATATAGAATAAAATTAAAGCAATATACTTTGCAAAGAAAAAGTGCGTTTCAAATCAAAGAACGAAAAAAATGGAACGAGAAATATACTAAAAATTTTATTACTATTGGTTACTTGCACTTATTTGCATTCCAGTTACACCCCATAATTTCTTTTTAAAAAATTTTCTGTTGAAACGAGCTTTTCTACAAACACAACATAAAAAACACAAAAAAATGATGCATGCAGAGTGTTCATAAAAAATATCGAAAGTATAGGAAAAAGCAAAAATCCATGAAAAATGATTCCATAAACATCCTTTAAAAATTGGACTAACAATGAAACTGAAACAGTCCAAAAATTTTTTAAGTATTCTCAAGTTCCAGCAAGTTGAAATCGTTTGGTTCCCCAACAGCTAAAAATCTATTTGTTCGTTAGTTTAAAGCATATATCATGTAGAAAAAGACACCTATTTTTCAATGGCAAACACTTAGTTAAGAAAAGATAATCACTACTTCACAGAGGAATTTAAATGAAAAGGATAAATTAGTAGTAAGATTAGTAAAAAAAGTGGAAACGAACTTTGAAAAAGAGAAGAGGTGCGATGTTAATGGAGAAGCTAAGGAGAGATAATATGTACAACGAATGAGCAATGCGTGCCTCAAAAAATAGATCGAAATTGAAAAGTAGAATACAATTTACATTTTTACATTTATGTTGCATGAAGATACTGGTCAAAATTTCAATTTTTTGGGCAATCACTAACATGTTCCATCGTTGCAAACTCCCATTTCTGCCTGCATAAGGGACACAGTGGACAAGTTACTTTTTGCGAATTTGTCCACTTCACGATGCAATGCATATGGAAGGCATGACGACATATACCAATGGCCTGCAATTGAAGCCATAACAAATATCAGCATTGCATAAAACTAGACATACATGATATCATCACATACACCTAAATGTGGTGTAAGAAAAACTAAAGTTCAATTGTTTATTTCTCAAAATCATTATTTCGACTAATTTATTACTACTAAAATAAAAACAGAAGCATAATTCGAACCGCAATAATGATTTTTAAATGATCATCGCCGATATGCTAGCAAATATCTACAATTATGAACCAATAAACTGATATATCAGTATACTTTAATGTTTCGTAATCAAATGAAGAAAAAGTTTATAATTCAAAGATAAATATGCTACATTTTAAAACCAATCTATATGGTAAATAATGGTAAATTATTACTTTATTAAAAAGCAAAGTATGCACATTAAAAACCAACTCAGAAACTAACAGAAATAAAGCAGTAGCCTGAAATGATGATGAAAATGACTTTTCAAACTGCTGCTTAAGTATGATAACAAAAAAAAAACTAACAATAGGACATTCGTCACCAGGAATCTGACATGTGGAGCAGCAAGAGTTAAACGGTTCGTGACAAATTCCACATGGACCTTCGCCGATACTCCACCGCCACTTTGCTGCCACCTTCAAAAAAGATTTTGTAAAAAATATAAAAACTTTATGTATTCTCGTATTTTTATGAGAAAATGTATGAAAATCCGGGAAAAATATACTAACATTCCATTTATGAATAGAAAGTTTGAGACGTGTCTGAGTCGGTAATTTATAAATCGAAGGCTTATCCTTAGCACACAATAACGATTCGCCTTCTTTAGTTTTTAAATCATTATGACAAGCGCTCTAAAAATGTCAAAATATTTTGTGAATAAAAGTAACATAAGACAAATTTCAAACGCTTGATTTCTTAAAACAAAATAATCCTATATTTTTAATGAAAATTTCAAAGATTAAAATTTCTGATTCAAAAAATGGCAGTTTGTCCAAGATCAAACCAAATCCAATATGTATATCACAATGGTGGATCTTTGATAATAATTTCACCGAATTAGAATTTTAATGGCATTTAAAGATAAGGAAAATTCTTTTCTATTCCTCTTTTTCTTCAAGAAAA
The DNA here is from genome assembly GCA_028564675.1 of Onchocerca lupi. NCBI lineage: Eukaryota > Metazoa > Nematoda > Chromadorea > Rhabditida > Onchocercidae > Onchocerca > Onchocerca lupi. The sequence goes on from JAOVVO010000255.1 coordinate 51,945, forward strand.
GAAGATGCGTGATATAAACACCGGTATCTGACCTACTAAACAGTTCAATTTTGCAATGCAACAATGTTGCGCAGATAATAAGGACAGATATAATATTCTTTCTCGACAGAATGCGCAATTTTGTCTTTCGCCAACACTATTCTTTCCATCACAATAAACATCATTCTTTTCTATTAATGATACCAGTAATTTTACGGATAGAATAAAAGTGATTTCAAGTTTTTTCTTTCTATGAATCTTCAAAATGTTTAGCAATTTAGATTTCAGAGATATAAGACAAAATTTGCAGTAAAGATATATCTAAAAACGTCCTCATAAAGATAAACAGTATCAGCTGACCGATTGAACATATCTCTTCTCCCTTAAATATCAGTTTTTTCAATTTTGCGAACTTCTTTCTTTCATATAGCAAAGAGATATATGAATACTTGAAATATTTTAAATGAACCGACAACACGAAAAAATCTGAAAAATCCGATTTGCTGACTTCTATTACATGCAATATTGCCCTATTTCATATCTTAATTATGTATTTGTTGTTACATTTTAGCTTAGTAAAAGACCGTCACCGATAATTATCAATTATCATTACTGATAATACAGTGACAAGACTTACTTTGTTTTTTCTGTGATTTAGTCTCATCAAATACTTTCCACTGACAAATACGAATGTAATATGATATCTTCTCAGCTTTTTGCAAAATGCTGGAAAAAATTAGTACTTTGCTAACTTTTTTTTCAAAAAAGATATGTCAAATGTCCATTAAATAACAGAAGATAGCAATGAATCAATGATTCTCATCCTCATTATACAGAAAATAGACTATAAATAAATCAAGATCATGTCTTAATTGTGCATTACAAATAATCTTATTGCTTTCCTTCGAAATGCTGTTCCTTCTTAAAGCTGTCGCTTTCATCCCATTATTTCATTATTCCACTACTACTTATGATCTGTACTGTTCGACGATTAAAATTATAGTTTGCAAGTTGATGTGCAATGGCTTAAGCAGAATGGAATTTCAGGTCAACCGAATGGCAGCATATGACGTGCTATTATATTATTTACTTAATGTAAGTTCAGCATTTTACCTTTCTGCAGCTCATAATGCTTTATATTTTGTATTGGATTGGCATACAGTTGTGTTGCATTTTTGGCATTATTTCCTGACATTCTGTTTTTTGTTATTATGCTCAGTCGCCGGAATGCAACGATTGAGCAAACCGTTACCGATCACCCCGTTCATACTTCCTATTATTACACAAATTATTATTATTCTACTTTCGAATCAGATACATTCACAAATACACTCGGGTAGTTTATATTTACTCAGGTATACTTTTTATCAGAGATTTGCAAAATGGAGTTTTAATTTATTCTTCCATAAAATCTCGAGATTATGAAAGTGAAATTTCGTTTGAAGATTTCCGAAAGTCTATAATTTCTGTAATCTAACCATAAGGAATATCCCGGAAGTTAAAATAGAATAAAGTCACTATTTACAGTGAGAAAAAATATGCTTTGCAAAACTTTCAGACTATTTGATTTCTTAACAACACTTACAGTGGCTAAACTCTCCAGCTGGCTATTTAGATCCGATAGCAAGCCCCCCATCAGTTTACTGGTATGTCTTTATTTTTGTATAATATTGTCATGATTATTACCACAGACATTTGAACAGTGCAGTATAGAAAAATGACTAAATAAATTACTAAATGGTTAACTCTCGATTAGTTTTAATTAAGCAAACTCAGTATAAGAGACAACTTTAATCACGGAAAAGAAATAAGTATGGCAGAAAGTTCGTAGTTATCTTATAAAATCTAAATTTTGTTGAAAGGTGCACAGATATTTAAACAAATAATTTTAACAGATAATTCAACAAAAATTATGAGTGAAATTAAACCCAGTAAAATCCAACGGTTCCTACCAATATAATTCAGGCACACTAAAACTTCTGGTTCTGATCGCGTCTTTGTGCACCCGAAACTGAATTTGCAAGTACCTCAATCTCGACGCCTCGCACAAGCAAGCCCCACCACTAATTAGCACTACTCGGGACTAATTAATGCCCCATCACTAATTGGCATCACCCAGAACCATAAAAAAGAGTTATTAAGCATAAATCAACCGAAAACACCTGACCATAAACTTCGGGCTGCGTACGGAGACAATCTTCGCCATATAAGCCTCCGCATGCAACAATTGGGTGATAGTTGATATGAAATGGATAAAAATGGAGAGAATTCAACAGATTTTGAAGGGCCATGGGATTTTGAATTTTAAGACGTAACGGAGAGCGTAAGGATGGCCAGGGTTAAAGGGCAGCCCTATCAGAGTCACTAAAATAGAAATAGAAAATGAACATTGCGGAGAGAAAGAGTTACAGGGAAACTAAAGCCTGAAGAAAACTGAAGCCTAAAAAGATTGAAAAAAGGAGCAGGATAGAAGTTGAGACCTTACGTGCTAAAATTAAGTGTAGTATAAGGGTGAGGCATTGTCAGGTTGGCCAATAAGGCACTTCTAAGTTCGATGTCTTGGATATTCCATAAAAGTTAATCCATCCAAGTCAACTTGTCCATATTTTTAGTTGTGTAAGTCTGTCAAATGATATATGCAATCGACTAATTATTACTTCAGTTGCAGTGCATACCAGAACAAAACTGACCCTACAATTGGCCTGGAACAATCTTTCACAATTTCACTAAATAAGGCCATATGAATCGACATTGTTGAATCTCTACTGTTCCATATAAAGCGCGATAAAATCTTAATGCAACTTAAGCTATTCATTTTCCGATTCATTCATGTCGTATCACAAAATACGATCTGTCGTATTTCGAGCTCAAAATTTTAAATCTCCAGAGAAATAATGATGAATATGTGGGATATATTGGGAATCCATTTCTACTACATGTACAGTTTTCACTGATAGGACGGACCAACGAAAAGCGAAATTATCTGGAAGACTATGTCTTAATCAGATTTGTTCTGCGTCCTATCTCATTTTTTCCTTTTTTTTGCTATTCAGACTTGCATTTGTAGGTTCATGCAGAAGCATAAAAATGCAATCGTCCGATTCTGAGCCTTTGATTAAAATGATTTGTAATTGAAAAATGATGCTTGGATTTCTAAGTGTGTGATTAATAAAATCTATTTTTCTGGATATTAATTCTCAAGATCAGATTTTAGAATTTTTGGTTTTAGGTTCTGATTCCATTATCCCATCGTTTTAGAATATTTTGAAAGAATCTGATAAACTATACAACATGCTTGCAAAGAAAAGTGAAAGGTCAAAGTTGGACGACTCTTGTACAAGTATCATCAGATCATGCTGCTTGCTGCCCGGCACGTATAACCTATAAAAAAAAAGAAAAACAAATTATCCTCCATTTCCTCAACAATTATATACACAGCATGCCATAAGCTATTGTTTTTATGTGACGTTTTCACGTTAACGTCTAATACGTCATCATTAAGACAGTCAGCCCCTCAGCTTAGCCGATCTCTTACAGATGAAGCAACATAAAAATAGTTTAAGATTCTGAAAGAAGTCGTCATTCCAAGCATCACATCGTTCGGTGTAAATAGCGAATCTGATGTCCCATTTGAGCTCCTAGTAATCCGCCAACTTGCAGCAATTTTCTCTACTTGCTTGAATCTTCCAGAAGTATGTCTTACTTCTAAGTCAAGTTTTGCATGTGTATGTAGACAGATGCACGCACATACGAAAAATCATTTCTCAAAGAAACTGCTTTTCACATTTAACCATGAAGTTTAAAAGTCTACGTGGACGAACTGTGCTCGCATTCTCATTGTTTTTTCTATTTCCATTACCGAAAATTTTCACATTTTCATCTTTCCTCTTCTCTGCCATTGTTTAGCGTCAAAGTACACGTAATTTATGTCCTAAACTTTTTCAAACTTATCATCGAAGTCATCATGATATGCTTCCAAGCATGTGTTTCTGTGCGTAGATGTTACACGCATATTTGAGATGAAAAAATCTAATTTGCATAAATTGACTCGTTTGATTAAGATTACAGTGAGATGTAATTAATAGCATATTAGTAAAGGGTCAACTTTCGACTGATCAATCAACATATTCCGGTACGACAGCTGAAGGATGGGAAAGGGAAGAATGCAAAAGATACTGCACCATTTATTTGGCATCACTGCTTTCCACATACAACAGTAAACTGTCCAATGGTTTGCATTTCAGAGATAAAAATGGCTGTTTATTGTTTGTGGCTTACTGTATTTCTTATGCTTTCCGAAACATTTTGCTTAATGATACCTGCCATAGCAAGACAGTAATTAAAAGATACTCTATGGAAAAGCGACAAACTAATGAATAGTAAAGATTTTACAGTTTAGAATCTCAAAGTAATGAGATTTTTTTCTCGAGAATCTTCTTCCTTATAATCGATTCAAAAAGTTGAAATTTTTAGTTTCCAATTGCAATTGGTGGATCATTGAGCTGGATGGAGCTCAGTCTCATCGAATATGAAACTGTTTCGCTCATTCTCTCACCTGTTCTGGCTATCTTACAAGGTTTCCAAATGTTGCAAATACAAAAGTGTTACCGTAGTCTTAATATCAACCAACCTGAAACATTCATCCTTTATTTTTCAGGTAAAATGATAGCTAGAAATATAGCTTTTAATTTTAAGATAATAATTTATTGCCTTAATTAATGATAAATGTAGCTAAAGATAAATGCATTTTAAGATTTGAAATGCTGAGATGATAAATTATGATAATACATTGATTAACCGGACTTCATTGCTAGATTTAATTTCTATTTGATAAGTTTGGTGAATTGGAATCATATTTGACTAAATTATTCAGTTTCTGTTTTTCAGTAGAAATTATTGATTTGGCAGGTTTCAGATTATTAAATTAAAAATTTTTTCTTTTCCCATAAAATTTACATCTCATTTGGCAAAAAAACTTGGCACTCGAATACGATGCATTTTTATTTGGTTTATTTCAATTTCACTAACTATAAAATTGCAAGTTTTTTTTTTTTCAGGGTTGACAACAATCGGTCTATCAGTTCCAGCATTTTACAGTTGGATGAATTCGGCAATCTCAGCTGATGCTTCATGGGAATCCATCGATTACGTAAGTGTTATTTTTCAACGATTTCCTGGTAAAGGACCGATTCATTCCAAATATGATCAGACTTATTGTTATCATTACTAGTATCGTCTTTATAGGTTTCTTAATTTTAGTTGTTGATTGGCATGTCGATAGTGTTCATGCCGAATTATAAGTACTCCGAGATGTGGCTTCAACTCAGTCTCACAGCTTATGATTTTATGGTTTTGGAACAGGCCAAATTCTGGGCTGCAAGCATCGGACAGTGGTTCGTGCAGAATATGGCGCACGCAACGATATTTGCGCTTACTGGGAAAATTGTAATGTTTGGTGCTTTGGTGCGATATTTTATTGAAATTAAACAACGACGAAAAACTGATTACAGTGACCTATCATTAGCATTAGTTAATTAAGAGAAGTTATTTACATTGTGACCTTTCAATCTTAATAAATTTCATCCGCAAGTTCAATTATATTTATGATTTGATCAATATTCAATCAGGAAATAGCAAACATTATTTTGTTGGACTATTTTTTCGAAAAATTGCTAAATTTTTTTTTTAAAATTCTCAGTAAAGTTTTCTTTAGAACGAAAGAATTTCTAAGGAAATTCTTTCGTTGAAAAACTATCAGATCATTTCTTGGGAAGATTTTTATTCGCTTCATTTATACTTCATGGAATGCTCATAGCATAAGTTACATTTTGCTAAAACTCCCTTTTTTTGCTTGCCAGCAATTTCAGATCAGCTGTTTCAAGTTTAAGATATTTAGTAGAAAAAAGCTAATTTGGATTGACTGAATATTTCGAAAGAACTAGAGTTTTCAACCTGGCTCTTCCTTGTTTCATTTACTTACCTAAAACGTTAGAAAAGCTTGGTTCAGAATCTTCTGATGGGGAAATTTTCAATTCACCTAAAGTTATTGTTTTTATAATTTCACCTGATACATCTCCACAAAATAAAACAAGTCCAAGTTGAAAGTTTTACTTTCAATTGACACTAACATTTTCTACAAAAAAAAAATCTCAAAATCTATAAGTAATCTTAAATATCACTTTCAAGTTCAAGAATCATGATGCATCATTGCGGTAAGAGTAATTGAAGATTAAATGATGCACAAAAGCAGATGCCGTTGATAATTTGACAGAAATTATTTTTCCTGTGCAAATTTTCAAATTCGGCATTGAAAATTTGGTATGACCTTTGTTGTCTTTCAATATCACAGATAAATTTTTACAGTTGGCAATTAGTTTGATTAGAATAAAGCTCCACTGCTCTGATGTCGAGAAAAGAGTAAGAATTTTAAAAGTTTACTTTGGTATCCTTCGATATTATCTTTACAAGTCCATTTGAGGCATCTCAAATAGTACTTTCTGAATGCTTGTAGACCTAAAATGAGATTATGAAACTGAAATGATAAATATGATATATAAAACTGTTTTCAATTACATTTATTTAGTCACACTGATTTCTGAGTGGTGTCGCTTCATTCTAAAGCTCTTATGATCAACTATCAAGTAATTCTATAAATAATTTCAATCTTCGAATGATAGATTTATTCAAATTAAGTTGTTACATAATCATTGTTCTTCTTCTCCATTATTGGCTTGAGACAGTAATTAATGAAAAATATTCCGTTTTCGAAACTGGCAGAATTGAAAAACTGTCCTCCATTTTTCATCCAAAAAATTCAAATCGTGATCAAATCATCCTTCTCTGAAACCTCATCCTTATTCTATACTTTCAAGTCAGTTCTTAAATCTTGTAAAAAGTGAATTTACTTGAGCAGATTTTTTGATTTTGAAGTTTTTGAATGTTGCTGATGAAAAGGTTTGAGTTTATTGATACCTGTAATCTTATAATCAAAGTGTACACCACTGAGGACGACACTCATAATTGAAATTTTATGATCGTGCAGTCGATTTATCCTTGCTTTATTTCACTGAACATTTTATTCATTCCATTTCATTCAGTTCATTTTTCTTTAATGTTCCATCCCTAATTCTGATCAATTTTATTTGATAAGTGGAGTAACTCACTAAATAAATAAAGGCTTGTTTTTTCTAAAATAATAAATTTGAAGTTGAAGAATTTTTCTAACAAATGGCACATAAATGAAAATTTGAATTGTTAGTGCTGAGTTAAAGTGTATGACGTAGGTTTCTGATTAAAATGTTTACTTCAAGACAAGAAAATAATAGAAGCTAGGGTTGGAAGGAGCAACTCGAGCTTACTGTTAAATATTTCAATTGAAGTAGCACCACCTGAGCAAGCAAAAATGTTTTCATCGCTTCACTATTTCGCCGACTTCTGTCCTCTCCTCCCTCTCGTGCATCTCATAGAGATAGAAATAGTTGAGTTTTGAGCTGATGCAAAATTTGAAGGAAAGAAGTGTAATGTTGGGTGTGAATGTTCCGTGTGCATCTCTCTCTCGTTACATGCTTCAGATGCATGCCGGTATCGATGCGAGCAACTCCGGCAGGTAGATATGCAAAAAAAAATCAGTCGACACAGTTGTTCTGGTAGTAGGTGGGCTGGCTCGAGGAAGCACGACATATCTCACTGTCCGAGGAGTGAGGTTACAGCCTAGGTTCAAGCCATTAACACAGATCTCCACTGTGAAGTTTGTGGGCGAGAAGCAGTGAGAAGCATCTATTCTTGGGTCTGAGTACCTGCCCTTAGGGCAAATTGTAAATATTCACGGACAAAGACACAGACAGAGCGATACACACCAACGCTAAAATGCTATGCTTCGAAGGCGGAAAAGTTTCTGAAATTTTCTGCTTGGCCTTCGAATTACTACGGCAATTGGAAGAGAAGGATGTGGATCAAGATTTCTGTGATATGTCTGCCTATCATCTATCAATCGGCCCCGGATCTTAGTCTGATATGCTAGCTGATAGCAACAACAACTGCACCATCATCAGAAATATAGAAGTGCGAAAGTTGGAGCTGTAGGAAGATGGGGAAGTTTTATAATATATCTTTAGTCAACATTCTTCAGTCGTTTACTTCAACCTTATCATTCGAACATTCGCTTATTCCTCACCTGTACGAACTCATAAAAACGATCCATCCTTTTAAAATTATTGTTTAAAATATATCGCTTGAGTGATTCAGATTGGAATTCATCCTTATCTCTTAAGCCGAGAAATATATATTACCATGAATCTATCTATCAGTGCTTCAGTTGTTATCACCATAGCTTATGGGTGCAAGATAATCTTTATTACAATGAACTGTTTTCGAATATCAAAGCATTTCCTTAACTTTATCCATTTATTATTTTTGCATTTTGACTCATTTTCATAACAGAATATTGTTATTTTTCTGTAATCTTTTCGACAACAATGATAGCAGAATAGTTATATTTTTAATTGTATACCATACCACGGAATGATAGCACGTACGATTCCATTTATAAGCTGATAAAATTTTCAATAATTGAAAGTTAAATTTATATTTAATCTTTCAAAAACTTGATATTAGCATACGAGATCATAGCTTAGCTTTGTTTACTAAATCAGATAATATGACGACACACTTTCGAAAATGGAAAGCGTTTGATTGTATGAGGTACGTATCGAAGGAAAGCGATCAAAAATATTCCAATTTTATGCTTTTTTATAATTGTTGCAACTAATTTGTGTTGATTTCACTACTTTTTTATTCAAAATTCAAATTTCATAGTTAATTTCTTTGATCTGTTCATTTACCTCTTTCTGTCCATTCTTCCATTCGTCAGCTCTTTTCGGCGATCCCTCTTTTATTTATTAATTTATTTATTCAGTTGTTCATTGACACATTTATCTAATCATTGCACAGACTTATTCAATCCATTATTTCTAATAAAATATTATTTTTCATAAGATAATTTTCCATCGCATTATAGAATCTTCAGAATTCAGATGGAAATTGATATCAATCAGTGATTATCTCGAATTCCTAAAAATTTCTTTCACTTCTTTTTGACACTGCTTCTTGTGTTTTGCGAAATGAATAATGAGTGGCTTATATGAGATTGTTTGTGACACTAAAAAAATTTTTTCAATTTTTCAATCGATCTCTAACATGACATTATCCTGCATTTATTCATTTCTCAATTTTGGCGAAAAAGAGAAATGATATTTTAATGACGTGCAATTATAAGTTGATATCTTGGGCCACAATTCGTAGCGTCATATTTGTCAACAAAAACTTCGAAGTATACCGTAAAGCCGTGAAAACTAAGAGTTGATTTACTTAACTGAAAGTGGAAAATTTGTCAGTCAACATACTGATTCGTTAATTACTACTGAATACAAGCATGGGAAACATGTTTATATTTAGTAGTAATTAACGAAGAGTTTGTAATTAAAGTTGAGTTTATTTCGAACTTTAATTTTCGACATTTCTCTAAAGCTTCTCAGAATTGAAAAATATTTTTGCAATGTTAAAAAGAACAGATGTTTTCACTTCAACTCCTCGCCTAACGTTAAAGCATAAAGTAAGTATTATGAAGCAAAAGCATTATTTTTTACAGCTTTTGCAGAACATCTATTTTATAAGATAAAAATTATAAGGAACAAATTGTTTTCGACTGCTCAACTCTGAGATTGAACCTGAAATTATATCTTTTCTCTCCCAAAAATGGGGATTTCGAAAAAGCAGCATGACAATCGCAAAAGTTCGTGCTAGACAAAACAAAAATGGTGCAGATGTCTGTCGATTTGAAGTTGCAGAAGAGATCAGACGAGTTCATCGATTCAAAAAATTTTTTTCACAATTATTTAGCCTCTCTTTTAGATTTTTCAAAATGAGTTTAATTTTTGCAATCTTACACTATACGTTTGTTTTTAAGCATTCGTTTTTATCTCACCCTACACTATATGGTAGTTTTTCTATTTGTGTGCAATATGGAAGGGATGATAATAATTTGTTCTGCCTCGTTTATCCAGAACTATCTTATCTTTGTGTAAAAGTTAGCCAATTGTTTGAACTTTTCGTTTCTATCCCTCCAGCCTTCTTTCTCTATCTAAATCTTCAAGTCAACTTGCTTTCTATGCGTACAGCTTTTTCTTCCAGTAGAGCCTGAAACTGAAATTTGCCATTACGCCATTACGAAGTCTTTCATTATCTCTAAAACAAACAAACAGAACAACAATGAAGTCTTTCTCGTCCATTTCTGTATTTGATCCATTTTTCTAAACTTGAAGAAAGTTATTTCAATCGAATCCATCAATGAATTACGCAATATTTTAATGAAATGTAGCTTGATTCTCTCTCTATAGCATCATTGCAGTTGTTCAGTTTTGCAAGAAGATGTCTCTAAATTCAATCTTTAGAGTCTTGGTTTGAAGAATTCTCGTCATTTCTATGCAAGTAATCTTTGCTTCCGATATATTTTGTTTATTGATTAGATATTTAACAAATCATTAATTTGTCGTCTTATCATTTTCATCATCTGTTACAAGTTATAAGCAATTATTATTATTAGAAATTCTGATTTTCAAAAATAATCTCTGTGGCTGTAACTTTTTTAAATCAATTATAAATTTTCTTTAGTGCAGTCCATAAGAACAAATTAGTCTATTCTGCTATTTCCATCTAATTCTTGCAAGAAAATTGGAGTAGTTCCTTCAGATTAATTACGGTCAAGAATTGTTCATTTTGTAACTTTTAGCTGGCGGGAAGTGACATAGAAAATTCAAGCAGTGAGTCATTCATGTGTTCATTAGTTGAATTTCAGCTTTGCACTTTACCAAGTTAAGTTTGAGTAAAATTCGAGCGGAAATGTTAATACGTTTTCTAGATGTGCAACAATAAAACAAATAAAGGTTTTTAAGGAGAAAATTTCAAAAAAAAAAAACATATTAGTGTCAATTGACAAAAAAATTGATTAATTAGATACAGAAGCATAGTCCAAAGAATTCGCTTTACAAATTGCTTAAATTTTGCAAAATGTTAAATTTATTTAAGAAATTCAATCTCAAGAAGAAATAGCAATAATGTTTGTTATATCTTTTGAATAGATCATTTTCAAAATTTAAAAGCTTCCAAATGTTGAAAAAAGACTTTAGAAAATAACTTGTTTCCGGCTAACTTGTTCTTTTTATAACTTGTTCTCTTTTTATAACTTGTTCTTTTAAAATAACTTGTTCTTTTTATCGACATAGAAAGGTCGGTCGTTTTCCAACTTCTACGAATAAGTTGATGAAATTATTTTATTTTTTTTCATTGAGAAGATGAGAAACCGGAAAAACAGATAGAAAGAAAAAAAGAAAACAAGAAGGAGCGTTGTTGAAATTCAAATTTTTTTGAAGATTGAGTTGCTCCATGAGATGGTGCAACGAAGAATCGTTTCTATCGCCTGTCAAATAATCTTATTTTTCATATGCACGAAGACTCTTTGTAGCACCAATATAATTCCCAGTTTTAACGAAGCTTAGACATCAAAGATTGTTGATGTAAGGAAAAACATAAGTGGGTTTTAAGAAATATTAAGTAAAAGAATTTTTATTCCAAGTTTGCAAATTTAATTGAAAATTTGAATTCGACTCGTTTATCCATCTGTTTATTGAAGCATTGCAGAAAAATCTCAACGATTTAAACATATGAAGCCTTTTCGATCAGAGCTCATGATATCATTGCTGAGTCGTTTTGTTTTATTCATTTGTTGACTAAGTTTCCAAATCGTAAAAAAAAAGTACAGCTCTTTGCATTTTTCTTTATAGAAAGCAATTTCATGATCTCAGTGGTTGAACTTCAAAATACAGAGATTAAACTAAGATTGTGTTATGTGTATAAGTTCACATGATCGTCAGGACATGAAAGATGCAATCTGAAGGAGATAGCAAAGAAGCACTTCAGAGTTATAGATATTTGCACTTACATACACAAATAAATCTACTCACATTAATTCTCCTCAATTAGTCATTTTTTTTAAACAAATTCTGATCAACCAAATTAATTCTTGTTAATATATAAGATTTAAATTTTGAGCTGGCAAAAGGATGTAATAACTAATTTGTGACTTTGAAGTTGGAACTTTTGATATTAAATAAATACTAAGGTATTTGAACAGGGACAGCTACCAAATTAATTGACTACTTGCACATTTTGATTAATCCAAAAATTACACTATGATCAAAATTTGTTCAATTCGTTATTATCATTTCTAGAAATTCCAACAGGTTGTTCAAGGAAAATGATATTATTTTATGCATAAATATAATACTTGACGTTTCTGTCGTGTTAACACAGATTGCATGATATACGAATTTATTATTCAAATTGCAGGTGATTTGTTATAGCTAACAGAATGCCCGCCCAACCTGTTCAAGAAAATGCTCAAGGTAAGCATTATTAGATTTTAGTAAATATTTGAATGATTTGAAATAATGTATTTTCGATTGAAATATATTTGAACTTCAGTTGCTTCAAGCAAGCTTTCTCCATGATAGGATTGAAACTATATTTGTTTATTTTTTATTCGTCATTTCTCACAGTTAATGAGATGAGAAATAAGGAACAAGTTCCTTTTCCATCTCATTCGAGTGAGCTAGCTTTTCTGATTTCTTGTATTGAAATATATATAATTTTCTACCAAAATCAACTTTTTTGAATATCCAACGGCAAAATTTCGAAAGGATTCGGAAAGATTTATGAATTAATCTGTCTAAAAATGGACTTAAAACCAAATTCTCCGCATAACTCGATAGGAATCCTCGTTCATAAAGTTTCCAATTGAACCAGGCTTATCTGGCAGATTTTTAGTATATGGCATTTATCTATTTTCATCTCACTCTGCTTCTCCAAACTTCCACCTAAATTTTTAACCTCTATCGATTTTTATTTAACAACTAATTTGAAATTTAATGAAACCGAAAATTCATTTTGTAATTATTTATGTTCAACTTTATTGCAAAATTTGAATGGTTTTATTCAAAACATATGACGATATAAATTTGAACGGCTTTATTTTATGATGAGGTAACAAAATCGTGTCAAGTACATAGATTAATCGATAAAAAAGGATTTTCAATTTGTTTCGAAGTTTCAAAATTTTTGGTGCACAATTTCCAGCCGCATTACGTTAGCATATTCGAGAAATGTCTTCCCTGGCGAATCAATTTAAAATTTTCTTTAGTCTCGCTGGAACAAGTTTTTACAGGAAGAAGTATTTGCTCATTATTTGACGGAGAAAATGAATAATATTCCTGACTTTCACGAAAGAATAGACTTTCGAACACTTCATCAAAATTTGAGGACAAACAAGTTAGACGGATGATCAAGCAAACATGTCTCATTATTAAGAAATGACGACGATGTGTCGAATTGTTGACATAATTGCTTCGTGTAGCAGCGAGAACATGTCGATAAATGCTTTTCGACATAAATAATGAAAGGGTTATAGGTCATTCACAGAATCCATTAGTTTGGACCATCTGAATGATTCTGTTTCTGACCATGAAAGTGACTCATTATGCTAGATTTACCAGACTTTTTTCGAGTATTTTTGCTGCATATCTTGAAGCAGTATTAAATCCTATCCGTAACAAATAGATATAATGTGTGCCGTTTAAATCAGATATCTGCTCAATTTTAGGCCTATTTTAAAGTATTCAGCAGAATTTTCCTTTTTTTTTTATTGCTTTTTATTGCACATCTTCTCCACAATACATCATTTCAGTTGAAATAGAAAGCTCAGAATATTTTTGAATTAATTGAAACTTCTACTTGTCAAGTATCGTCATTTTTAAAGTTAATCAGTATGCCTCACATGCAACATGAACGTCTCTTTTCTTTGGAATAGGAATATGTAAACAACATTTGCGCGAAGAACGCAGAACTGTTGTAACAAGCGATTTCAATGATATAGATCACTGATATCCGGAATTCCAGAGTAATCAGTATTACGATCAAATAATTCTCATTCTCTTCCATGAAATTATACGATACTTCCCACTTATTACTATCCCATCAATTATTCCGATGCACTAAATTATCCGACAAAACCGCAAAATATAAATTATCGAGATCGAGGAGAACCGAAAGCTTACGGATCTTAATTATGGAAAATGATAAGAGAGCAATATCAAGCAGATGATGATTCTAGATTCGATTCTCACACTAGAATATTTGGAAATAATTATAAGATCACAGAGAGACAGACGACCATGAATTGGAATATCTCTGATGTATCACGTTTGATTTCTGGATTCATCAAACGAGTAATAACAAGTCCTAATACAGGGATAATTGAATATCACCTAAATAATTCCTGCGACAGTTTTAATAATAAAGACAGTTCACTGATACAAATAAAATCGCAAATCGACGTCGAAAAGTAGTTTACTCCCTGTCATCAGAAGAAACCAGAAATAATCGGAAACAGCAAACGCAAAGAAAAAAAGCAGGGCATCAGAAATTTCGAGATACTTTCTTCAGTAAAAGATATCATAAAAATTCAAAATATGGATTCGCAGTAGCAGATAGTTTAAGGAATTTCGTGAAAAAAGCAAATTACCAGCTTTAAAAATTTATCCCGTTAAGGGAATTCTAAGATAAAAGGTTGAAAATGGAAAAGAAATTGAAGAGGGAAGCATACTACGGATAGAAATCGATTTACAGCAAATAATTCACTTGAAAACTTCTCAAAAAGATATTTATAGCAAATAATTCAATTGCAAACTAATTCACGAAGACAGGAAAGATTTCAGTTTGATTCTAAATTTTTGGGAGAAGTCAAAAAAAATGATAACAAAATTGGTGTCGCAATAAAAAGAACACTGAAAATGATTATCATCGGCGACTATTGTCGCACCGATATCCTGCTCATGAACGAAAGAACAAAGAAGAAAAGTTCATCAATTCATCAGTGGCACAAAGAGATCTTACTCAGTACCACTTCCTCCTTTCGCTTCGCTCTCTTTTAGAAAAACACTCAGAAATACTAGATGACAGCGATCGGCAAATGAATGGTTATGGAGCGGATACTATTACTATCAGTGGAAAAAATACTCAACAAAATGGTTTGAAAATTGGTAAAGTTTGCAATGTTCGAAAATTTTAGAAATAATTCTTTAACAGTTTTTAACATTTATTTCTTTGTGTATTGCTTTCGACACTGCAGTCGAATTTCCATATATATTGAAGAAGTAAATCTGATTTTTTTCTCAAAAATTTTCGAATTTTGTTTTTCTTTCGAATCTTACTTCGTGACGAAGAACTATGGCTAATGATGAATTTTGTTTAAATTTAAGAAAATTTCAAACAATAAAATTAAGTTACGAATTTTTGCTATTCGCAAATTTCCTTGATTTCGATAGATTTTTTAGCCTTTGAAATTTTCTTATTTCCATCAAAGTTGCTGAGATCAATCCTAAATTATCTCAACAACAGAAGGATAAAAGGCACTTTCTCGTCGCACAAATGATGAAATGATAATTAAACTGAAATTGAGCTTAATTAGCTGGCGTCAAGTTTCTGTGTCTGTTTTTATACACATCCGCATGCACATCTCAATAAGTTTCACATTGTGTTTGTTTAGCTTTTGATTATTTCTGCAAGAATAGTGTCCAGAAGCACAGCTTGGAAAAGGTGAAATTAGTTTTAATTTCACACTTCTTAATTATATGAATTTAAGGTCTGAGGGTGAAAGTAATATACAAATGTCACAAAAACTTTTCTGGATAAATTTTCTAATCATTTCAGCAACAATTATTCGAAACAAAATATTGCATTACAATACAAGTCACTCGCATTTACAAGTCCTTTCATATTTCGGTAACCTAGATAATTTAAAAATAGTATTTGAGAATAGTAATGATCACTGTAAGAAGCCAGTTTGGTCACTGTTTCCATGGTACCAAAATATTCTTGGTATACTGTCGTCATCCAGTTTTAAGCAATATAAATTAATGATTATATGTGCATTCATTCATTAGTAAACAAAATGAAAAATGCAGTATTAATTATTACTTTTCCAGCAATGCTTATTTTGAGATTAAGCATAAAGCAAAAAGAAAAAGATCAGAAAGGAATTTCAATTATTTAAACACCAAATAGTAGTGATGTGACATTTACATCTCACATTGCCGAACTAATTCCATATCAGCAACTTTTTGACATCTTATCATTGTTTCTTTGCTTTGTCACATTTTCTATGTGACAATAAAACTTTTGCATGTGACAGTTGAATGGCCATTAGTTTTTGTCCATTGCATGCATTCATTGCAAGCGATAAACAAAAATTAATAGCCACTCAGTTTTCCTCGGTTTAACTATCTAGTTTGCATTTTTGATGCTAAATCTGCAAAAAAAAACTTGAGCCATGGAATTATTTATATCACTAAATGATCGGATGTTAGTTATTCCCAACTATACATACATATTTATCAATTCTTCAAATTTCATTACAAAATTTACACATCAGAAGGTAATTTGTCGATTAAAAAAAGATTTTTTGAGTTTTCTTTCTAAACAATTCTTTTGGTAAAAAATCTGAAAAAGTATAAAACATTTTTTCTTAATATATACAAAATATTATTGCAGATGCAGATGATGCGCAAGCAAACGCAACAATGGAAACTCGAGTTGCAGGACAAGGACAACCTAAAAGAGTTGGCCGTTGGACGCTTGCTCAATTACGTCAAACCGATGGTATTTTATTTTTTCTTAATTGCATTCATTTAATTAATTATTTAGATGTGTGTCTTTTTGTCATCCGTGCATTTATATTGAAGAACTACCTGCTTCTATGATTTCCATACTTGGAAGACCCGCTTCTTTCTCATTACAACATCTTTATTTTGATCAATGGTCAAAATTTTAATTAAATAATCCCATGCTTACTGAAAGCCAGATATCATCGATATGATGTCTAATTTATAATGTTGTGTAAACGTGAAATTAATAATAATGCGTGTCTAAAATAAGGTGTCCACGTCTTTCGGCCGTAATTCCTTACGTTTATGAATCATTTGCCGCACCGCTCATTAGCACGGTATTTGCATAAAATGATCTAGTTATGCGATGATTTTTGCTTTTGTCATTCTCAAAGAGAGATGAAAATTCGATTGTTCATAAATGAGTCAAATGGGTGCTCTGATCAACAGATCGACCATAGGATAGAAATTTGACTTCAGCTTACTGCTTTCTTTACATGCAAATTTAAATTTCTGCGTCATTAATAAGTTCTGCAATTATCATTTTTAAATTTTTATGTTTAAAAATCCTCCGAAACAAAATTTTTGGTACCGTTATCGATTTTCTAGATTTCAGCTATTAAATTTCGAACCAATTTCCAGGTATTATTCCATCGCAAGCTGGATGGAACAAAGGCGACTCGCAGAAGTTAATGACCAATTTTGGTACACCACGAAATACGCAAACTAAAGTGAAATCCGAAAATCTTGCGGTAATTTCTTTTGATTTTAAGTGCTAAAATTTCTTGGAAATTATAGCAATTGGAAAAACCATTGATAAAATTTCTGAAATTTCTTTTTGAGAACATAATAGAAAAAACTTTGCTCCCAATTTATATATTTTGAAATAAATTTGTTCGCAGGAAATACCAGAGGAAGTTTTAATGAGAACCCATGGTGAGGTTCGCCTGCAATCCGGTACAAACAAATTTGAATCACAACGAGGTATGACTGGTTTCGGTACCGGTCGTGACGTGTGCCGAGAAGGTGTTCATGTCAATCAGGCACCTTCAGATCTACAGGTTTGCTTGCCTCTTTTTACTCCACACATGTTTTCTCTAATTTTATATTTTTTCATTTAATTGCTCAAACTGACACCTAAAAATTACTTGTCTGCAAACTGATGTGGCGAAATTTAATAAAGATTCTCAAATTCAAAAATTCAGCCGCTTGATGAAGAAAAGATTCGCCTCAGTGATGGTATCGTTCGTTTGCAAGCTGGCACCAATAAATATGATTCACAAAAGGTAATTAATTCAATAAAGATTTACCTAAAAAGTAAAGAGGTTGATGTTTTCAGGAATTATTTCAAAAATCTAATAGTTAATCTTTCACTTATAATAGTATTTTTGGCCAGTTATAGCCCTTCTTATTTTTCACTTTTCTATTCATTTTTTTTTTTTTTTTTTTTGGAATATTGAAATTGTAGGGTATGACGGGTTTTGGTACAGCTCGACGTGAAACTACAAAAATGACGGACTCAAAACATCCTGATTATGATCACGAACGTCCTGACCAATCTGAAATCCCACTTCAAGCTGGTACTAATAAGTTTGCTTCACAGAAGGTAATTTTTTATTATTCCGTTTTGGATTATAGCAGTGAATCTCATTACTGATGATACTAAATGCATTCACACAATAATAGTTTATGATTGGATTCAATGGTGGACTAAAAAGTTTTGAAGAACATTCTCAAATATTCGTTCTTTTCAATCGTTTGTGGTGCAAAATTTTAACAAAAATTTAATATTTCGTCATGAAAGCTTGAAAAAGTGTTTTTCAGACTGAAAAATAGAAAATTGCAATCAACGATTTTTAGGGAATGACAGGATTTGGTACATCTCGACGTGAGACGACGAAAATTTGCGATTCGGCTCATCCTGAATACGATCCAGAGAGTAGCATCGATTCCAGCACAATCCCTAGCCAGATGGGTAGCAACAAATATGCTTCTCAGAAGGGCATGACTGGTTTCGGACAACCACGTTGGGAGGTAACTGACTTGCCTATAATTTGTTTGCTTACGAATCATTTGAGGAAGCATTTTGAAATTACGAAAAAATTCCAGGTCTTGGATCCGTCAATCTCATGGCAGAATCGTAAAAGTCAAGGAATGGTCCGTTTGCAGTCGGGTACAAACCGGTAAGTTTACGATTGTAGATTTCTAGAACATTTGGCTGATTTAGAATTACCAAATAAGCTAGAAATAACCATTCTTGTTATTGAATTTATTTTTCTAGATTTGCATCTCAACAAGGTATGACCGGTTTTGGTACGCCACGTAATACCACTTATGAGGCAGAAGCCGGTGAATTGCCTTATGAGGACATGAAGAAATCAGAAACAGTAATTCCATCACAAGCTGGCTGGAACAGAGGCGATTCGCAGAAGGTGAATTTTCTTGAATGAAATTAAATTCATATGTCAATTGAAGTGGAATACAGATTCTTTGTGAGAATTTTTAAAATTCACTGACAATTTTGAACATCTGTAAATCATCATTGAGTTTTACACTTTATTTTGGAAGTAATATAAAAACAAACAAATGATCTTATTTTCTTTGCATGCCTTTTGAAAACAGTTTTGTTTCAGGGTATGACTGGATTCGGTGCACCACGTGACGTGAAAGGCAAGCATCTGAAACGTATCTGGGAACTAGAATATCCAGAAGAAGCAGAAGCTTCCCTCGATCGACTTTAGATTTCAACCTCTTACCCACTCCTGAAATTTCTTACTCTAGCAATAAAACTAAAACCTATGTCGGTCTTGTTTTACAACAGCTAAATATACATTTACTAATCACATTTTTTTGTCTAAAATGAAATGAATCAATTGATTTATTCTTGAATTCTTATACCTATGGTGTTGGATAAATATTGTTCTAATTTTTACTTTTGTAGTTCACCCCTTTTGTTCGCTGAATTTTTAATTCGAAATTTGATATCATTTAGCTCGAATGACAATATGTCATTGATAGGAATTTCAGCAGAAGTGGGACACCATAAAATTTCAGATGTTCAAAGAAATTTATTTCTGGTTTTAAAAATTTTCCGGCTGCCAAAATTTTCGGATCTTTCAACTCTTCACTTTTTCGAAACTTTCATGAAAAAAAATTTATGTTTTATGCTCATTACGCTTGCAATTTCGTCCTTTTTTACGATGATTTTTATTATATTCTTTTGTAATGAATTGATTTCCGCTAATCAAATAATTAATTAATTTGTGAATTACCTTTTATATGACGACCAGTGTGTAAGCATCCCTTATTCTATCATAGAAAAATTTTGCAAAATACGACTTCAAACATCCGGGATATTGTACATTTGAATATACTTTATGATAATTTGACCACAGTTTTGCTTTGCTTATTGATAATAACATGATATGATATAGATTAGTGTGGCATCTTTAAATGCGTATGTTTTCGAATGAGAAACTTTTTGTTTCAAGAAGAAAGCTGCCTAAATGTTACTGTAATTTACATATATTTTATTTATATGCCCAGTCAAATAATGCGATATTATTATTGCTAATGCTATGATTTCTATGCTTATATTTATATTTCCATGCGATATTTTCAATAGGCTGAACAAAAAAATCACTGAATTGCTGTAACACGTAAAAAAGTCAGCAGTCCTTTTTTATAAACATCTGGCAGCTCTATCGGATGTGCAAAAACAACTTACGTATTTTAACAGTGCAATTTTTGTCACAAAAATGATTAAAAATCTGAGTTTACCGAGGTTAGAAAAGATCAAAGATTGAGAGGGTCTATCTCTTCTTTATGCAAACTTCCTACTGATTTTTTCTGATTCGATGCGATTCAACTCAGAAGAGAAAAACTGTTCTTTGGATGTTAATATATACATATACATTTCACTCAGAACATCTCACTGGCAATTATGTTTAAACCTCTTTTGCAATAATCTTACAAGCTTGGGAACAGAAAGTGCACATCGAAAGATGTAGATCATAATTTATAAATCAGCTTAAGTTAGAAAGATTGCTGGCAGAAGAGATTGTTGTTACATAATTCAGATATCACTTTAACTGATTTCTACTATTTGTACAAATTTAGTCCGAATGGAATGGACTGAAGATTCCATCATGCATATCAACATGTTGCATACTGAGGAACTACAAGAATCTGCTGGAATAGTCTAAAGTTCATGACTTGAAATTGATTTCACATCAGTTTAACATTCTCATTCTTTCATCTTAAAATTTCTAATCAATGCTAGCAGTAAATAGGCTTGTGCAGAGCCTTGGAATTTCAAGAAAAGCTTAAACTCAAACATCAAGTATTTATGAAATATCTTTCTTTTCTTGCCATCTCACTCTGTACGGCAATTTGCCATAGAAACCTTCACTCCGTAAATTTTCTTTGTACTACTTGCCATTAATCCTCTAAAAATTTATTTGCAGA
The DNA here is from genome assembly GCA_028564675.1 of Onchocerca lupi. Lineage (NCBI taxonomy): Eukaryota > Metazoa > Nematoda > Chromadorea > Rhabditida > Onchocercidae > Onchocerca > Onchocerca lupi. Next base: position 73,163 of record JAOVVO010000255.1, read on the forward strand.
TAGCTTTATTAGAATGTTAACAACTCGATCAATGAATGGATATTAATGCTGATTTTTTAATCGGCATCATATAGTCAATGCTCACTATCTAAGTGTATAATCAGTATCATCAAAAAATTCATTTAGACAGTTTGTTTGACAAAGAAATATAATGTGGTTGACAGTGAACTCTGTTTGTCAATTGCAATTTTCATATTAGTATTTTCGACGAGTAGCTTTATTCTCGCATTTAAAATTTTGTAGGAACTTAGCTTTGTTTGACAGTTTATTGCAAGCAATCTCGAGTCAAAAAAAGTCAAGAGTCATCCCTTGGCGAAATTATGAATTTTGCATATTATGCTGCCAATATTCCTTACATTTTTCTCTTAGCACTAATGAATAATCTTATAATGCTGCATCACAGACATTTCCCTTCTATTCTCCCATTCCTTTTCTTCTTTTAACATTCGTCTTTTATTGAACTATAATTGATGATTGGATTCAGCTGTACAATTTCCATCTCAAAGATAGATATTCTAGGAAAGAACGAAATTCAAAATTCCAGCAACTTCTTATCACAACACCATTTACTCCGAAAATTTGTTACCTTCATGTTTTTAGCAATCTTCATATCAGAATGATAAGCTGAATATTTAAAACGAAATGACATGCCTTGAATATAATAATCAGCTTAAGTCTCTCTTCCCAAGATCTTCTATCAGATGAGAAATCCTGAAGAAATTTCAACCTAGGATCATTAGGAAGTGTATATTGAATCAAAGTTCGCAGAATCGTTTTTTGTTTAAAATTCGTCCGTGTCTCAACATAAAGAATATCCTAGCGATCAGTTTACTTGGATATTCTCTAATAAAAAATTTTGGCTCTGCTGATGACAGATAGCTGTGCTGTAAAATACAGTGAAAATTTTCATTTGAAAGCAAACGGCAATACTACTTGGAAGCGCTGCCTTTTTGTGTATTTTAGTTAAAAAAGTGAGAGAAATTGAAGTGCTTTCACTATTATTAGCTACCAGTTACCTGACTGTTCATCATTCGATCACCGTTGCATTCTTCCAAGAAATAACAGGAATCTCCCTTCTTCCTCTACCTCATCTGGCAACAGCAATACTAGCGATATCTTGCAAAGATGTAGAAGGAGCTTGATCTCGAGCTCCTTAGAGAATCAGGTTTGTGTCAGTTAGAGGAGAAGAACCTTTATAACATCTACCATCCACATCAATATATCCGTGCTACCACTCACAGATTAACAAAACTATTGCAAACCTATCGCCATCATATCATCAGCAATTGCTATTGTAGCAGTTAGATCATCCTTGTTGATCATATAACGTGAACGAAACGTATGGCCAATTCTACCGAACTCACTTCACGTTAGTTTCACTTTACGTTTTTTGCAATATTTTAAAAGAGCCTTCGAACATTTCAGTATGACTATCGGAACAATTTTTTATCTCTGTTTGCATGTTATTCATCAATAATATGGTACTTGATACTGAACAATCTTCTTATATTGATTTCAGTCTTTACTAAATCCATTTTAATCCGCATTCAAATAAGAATTTGTTAGCATGCGGGACATATCTCTGCTTTAATAAAATTAATAAATTCTAATCAAATATGAATATTTTTTGACAAATATTTCATCTCCAAAAGTTCCTGTATGAATGATATTGTCTATTTTACATATAGGTATATCATATTTATTTAAATTTAATTCAGAATTGTTTTCTAATCAATTTGGCTTCCAGTACTGACAATTAGCTAATAAAAATATTGACTCGGCCCAGAAACAATTATCGTCAAGATAATCATTATTTTTCGAAATAATTATATTTAAAGGAACGAAGTTTATTTAAATCCTTGTTAACTGTATTTTAGCCATATGTTTGAGTACTCACTATTTAGCTTAACTACAATCATTGGCATCGATCATGCTCTAAATTTAAGATTTATTTGTTTTTAAAGTAGTGAAATAGATTTTTCGACATGTATTTAAAATTGATCATAATTTCAGTGATTTGTTGCAGAAAGTGGCTTGAAGATTGCTCATGTAGATGCACCGGCCACAGCGGAAAATGAACGACGTACACGTAGCGGTAAATTCACTCTTGCACAGTTACGACAGACTGATGGTTTGGTACCACTGCAATCGGGAACAAATCAATTCGACTCACAAAAAGTTAGTTTACTTATTGTTACTCTACTTGTCAGAATTGCTCAAATATTTTATCCCTTATTTTCATTCGATTTAAATTGAAATGATAAAGAAAAAAGAAGTTTTGAAATTTAGTTATCAGTGAGTTCTTTATTTCTTGCATAATGAATTGAAACAATTAATGAGAGAGAAACAGAGAGGAGAACTGTTGAAAGATTGATATCATCATGCGTTATGATTCATACAAATATCAAAGTATTTGAAATCGATCAGAACAAAATTACTGGCAATTTTTTCTTTTTTTTTTTCGTTATTCACATTTGATGTTAAACTGTGCAGCGTCTCAAATTTTATTATTAATCAATGAATGAGGAATTTTCCGAAAGCTTTTTGAGATTGCGAATAAGAATTTTAGGACATCACTTAATAAATTTATCGAGAAAAAAGTGACTTTTATTTAGTCAAAATTCAAGCAATTCTTTCAAAATTTTAATGAAAAGTTTTTTTGAAAGAAGCGATCCATTTGTGAACTCGTGCAAATCTTTATCTAATTTCTGAGTCAAAGAAATAAAATGCTGAGGATAATCTAACATTCTAATGAAATTCGCTCATTTGGAATGCAATTAAAATTTTAAAAATTATATAAAATTCGAAAACTTATAAAAAATATTTCGGGATAATTGTATGATCATTATCACATTTCGAAAATTTCGAAACATTTTTACCATTATCGATTTCATTCACTATTTTGATTCATTTTTTAGTAGGATCGGTACAATATAATATATCACTTTTGTGTTCGTATGTAAATTTCTTGTCCTTGCTGGAACATCGGATTTCATTTTTGTTGTGTGAAATTTCATGGAAATTAAAGTTTGCACAAATAGCTAGGTAAAAAGACTGAATAGATTTTTTTATTTGATAGCCTGGTCTACACAAGAATGCTCAGAAATTTAATTAATTGGAAAACAGTTTTCCGTCTACTAAATTATGCAATTCGGATGTTTTTTTAATCAAAATAGCTATATAGTTGCCTTTTGAGAATTTATAGACGACTAATTTTGATGCACTGTGAAAGTCTGAACTATGAATATGGAAAGACATAAACTCATTAATGCATCCTTGGTGAGCTCGTTTGTCCAATATTCTCGTTGTCGAATGGAATCGCGCAGTAAATCAGAAAGATTAAAATATTTTCATTCGGCTGGTTTCACAACAATCACAAGTTTACAGTCAAAGGATTTATTGTTACACATCGATCGTTGCAAACATCCATCCAATAAAAAATAAACTTTGTAATTCATCTTCATGACTATATTTCCATACAAAACAATATTATGAAATTGCAGGGTAAAACGGGTTTCGGTATGCCCCGTAATACTGCTCTCAATGTGCAATTTGCTGATAATGGCAAAAAATGGACAATTGAGCAACTGAGAGCTACCGATTCAGTCATTAGATTGCAATCCGGAACCAACAAATATGATTCACAGGTAAATTAATCCAATGAAAATTGATCATGGATTATTTTATTGAAATTAAAATTTGTAAAAAAAGAAGCAGTATTGATTAACATATGATAATAAATTTTTAGAAAGGAATGACCGGATTCGGCACACCGCGTGATGTTCGAGGTAAGCATCTGAAACGATTATGGGAATTAGAGTTTCCAGAAGAGACTGTGGAAGAAATCCCGCAAATGAATCCTGTAAATGCAACGCCATTAAATCCTTCCAAACAACCACCAGCTGTACTTCCAAAACCAGTTTCTCATTAGATTTTAAAACAGGCTGCAAGTTACAGAATACAGTATTGCATTATGGGATCAACATTTGCTGTATGATGTTTTTTATTTATTTCCAATTTCTTGAGAACGAGTTTTATCGAAAAAACAAGTTGATCCCATAAATTTAAATTTAGAAGAATAAAGAAGTGAATGAATAAACAATAAAATCTGATTCTTGCTCAATTCAGTGCTGTTTCAGATCCCAATAATTTCTCTTTTTTTCTGATATTTAAAGAGGAGACTTGAAAATTTGATTTACATTGCGAGTTTAATCAAGAATATTTCTCTAATATTAATCAAATCTGCATTTTTACGTATATCAATCATTCGCTGTTTCTTAATTGAACACTTGATTGCTTTGTCAAAATAATAAGTAAAATTATTCTTAATAAATTTTAAGCAATAAACAGGAATAATTGTTTTACTTTTAAACTTTTAATAATTTGCTGCTTTTAAGCAAATTCAAAGATAAAAGCAAAATGAAACGACTCGCAGTGCTGCTTGTTCTGTTCGAAAAGAACAAAAACTCGAGCCAGTTTCAGTTCTCTTCCACTTCGAAGAGTTATTTGAATTGTTTGTGCTTTCTCTTATTTCATTGTGCAATTCCTGCTGATCGACATGTTGATACATAAATGCTGTTTAAATTGACATTAAATAAATTTAAGAATTATTCAAATTTACGAGACAAAAATAAGAGAACATGACATCCTGCAAAATCACATTAGTGAACAGAAGTAGGGGAAAAAATCTCATTGTTATAGAAGTTTTCCCAAAACAAAGGGAGCCCAAATTGTCTCCCATAACTTCCTATAAAATTTTTCAATGAACTTACTCACTGACTGAACTAATTCTTACATTTCGTTTTTAAGACAAAAAAAAGGAAGGAATCATAAAGCTATAAGTTTGTTTACTTATCTTTCAATGAGTCAGTAAACTTTTGCTTAAAATAGGGAGATTAAGATGAAAAAACGTCAAAATTTTCATCTCAATAACAAATTGACTAAACAGATTTGAATGTCGTGTTTATAAAGTTTTTTATACTTTCGCTTTCAGCTAGCCTATAACTGTTTCTTTGATTTGAATGACTATTAAGAATAGAAATGAAGAAAAAGTTAGCAATAAATAATTTCTATGTATTAGACCTTCGAAATTGAACTCTAGAGGCTGGGTAATGTTGGTGAAATCAAGAATAATTACCAAACTTAAAATAATCTCAATTGAAATTTCTTGGTTCATCATCATTATTATCCAAATCAAACTTTATTTTCTCCAGAAAATATCATTGTTTTTATTCATCTTTGATTTCCGTTTTTTTTGAAAAACTTCGCATTAGAACGATATTTAATGCATTAAGTTGTTTCCCTGTTTTAAAAATCATTGCTAGAGATAACACTTTGCATTAAAAAGATATTTAATGCATTCAAGTTGTTCTTCTGTTTTAAAGATCTTTGCTAGAGGTAACACATTTTTGTGATATCATAGATGATGAAACTGATCAATGAAGAGTTCAAAAAACTTTTCATTTGAACTTTTCACATTATTATTTTACGAACTTCCTATACTTTTCCCATTTAGTGGATATGTTTAAGAATTTTTGAGTTGATAAGTGAATGCATTAATTTTAAAAAGCAACGACATCTCACTACCAAGTTATCTTATTTAAAAGAAACAAATAAAATATTTTATAAAAATATTGATAGGACGCTGGAACCATGTACTTTGTGTTCTCTGTTTTAAAACCATGCTTCACTTTTTATTCTTCAGCAATTTTCTCTCAGTCATTTTTTGCAGTTGCTTTTCAGTAGCTTGTTTTATATTAGTTATGTGGCTATACTATATTAGACTTGCAATTAATTGATATTTGAATATTCTAATTCATCACATATTTTCATAGTATTGATGGCAATCACAAGACAATCTTCAGGTGTCAAGTGCAGTATCTTTATTGTGGTTTAACGAAACGATTTAATATCTAGGTAGTGCAACTTCATATCCTGCTCAACAGAACTGTAATATTTCTAATCATTTAAAACAATAGATTGGTGCAGAAGTGGTTACACTTTTAAGCTGTGAATTTCAAAATTTTTAAGATTATAAGTAGGCTCAAATATGTCTTAATTAATTAAAACAAGAACTATAACAATCAGCAGCTTTTTGAAAACAAGAGGAAAGTTTATTCTATGCATGTAACACAGATATTCGTGTTTCGGAATCCAATGAATACATTTTCTACATCTTCCTGGATATAGAAGCATTTTCAATGCAAGATGTTGTTAAGATGTAGAAAGAAGTAATGGTTGATTAGTGAGAATCTGATGGATAGAAAAAAATCATAATCTTCGCAGCTCGATCCGTTCAATTGTCTAATGTTTAATCAAGCAATGTTGTAAAGGAAATCGAACCCTTTTCTTGATGAAAGCAAGCCGAAGTCAACTCATCGATCTGTTAAGCATATTAATAGTTTCATCTGGATTCAGGAAGCTGTAAACTTTCGACGACTGGTTTTTATGTTTCTCATTTTCGAGACTTTCGTCTCCTTTACGAAAAGCTGCATTGTACTTTTTACAATTAATGGACGATCATCAAAAATTCGTTGATTTACTCAAATGCTGAGATAATTTTAACGACGACAAAAAAAAAACGCTTTGATATATTATTCAAATATATTTTTACAGAAATGGTCCTAAAGAATGAGGTCGAAAAAAATATCGAACAATTTGGTGGCAAAGCAACGATTAGCAAGAAGAAATGGAGCGAAAATTGGGAAATACCAATGTAAGCTGAGATCTCTTATTCTTCATAAATTATTTCCCAGAAGAAACTGGATCAAAGGTGACATTTGAGAAAGTTCAAACATCATTCAGCTTGTAGCACTGCTGGCTAAGAACACATGAACTCATAAGTACTTTTGCTCCAGTGTCATGCTAGAGTTGTTTGTTTGGATGATAATTACTGAAATCTAAAATATCAGAGGTTACATGTTTTAAGATTTGCACTCTCAATGATTCAATAGCACTGTTTTGCAGTGGGACAGAAAAAAATTTCGTGCGATTTCGGAATAGTCGTGATCGTTTCGAAGCGAATATAGATTTGAATTATTTTACTGCTTTTCAACCGGAAGAAATTGATGTAATGTTATTTTCATCCAGGAATTCCCTTCTGCTGAATATATTGCCTTGATAATTTATATGCTTTTAGAAACCTTTATCGAAATGTACTTTATTTTTTAAAAAAACAACAGTTTTCCAATGTTCTGTAGAGTGATAAAAATGATTTCTCAAGCGTTCAAATTTGTAGGCCTAATTATCACTGAAGTATTTCAGCTTTCAAAATATCCTTCAACTGCTCAAATATTTAAACTATATTTCAATTCTTCCTTCAATTTTTTAATTTTTATCAATTTTTGATTAGGTATCAGTTTTGGGATATAATATACACATTTATGCTGATCAAAAAAATCCAAACGACCCGAATTATTCGACGCGAAGATTATCACGACAGTATCATTTATCAGAAGATATAGATCTTGATACAATCAATATTTCACGCGAAAAACAAACTTCATCACAAGTTAGCGTGTTTGCTAAAAAGGTTGTTTTTGTTTTGTATTGAGAAACATGCATGTTTAATTACTTTGGCGGAATAAAAAAACAAGTTTTTGTATTTCTTAAGAGGCGAAATAAAAAAAAAAAAAAATAAGAAATCCATTATTCAAAATTGAGCAAGATGCTGCCATGAGAAATGTTTTTGAAGTTATTAGCATCAAATAAATTTTTATCGCCATTTTTCTAAATAAAAGGATTCATTTTAATTAGTAATTTCATGACTGTACTTAAATTTTGTGATCAATGAATTAAGTTTAAATTTCTTCAAAATAGCTAGTATTTTCAGATATCACAGTATGGGAAGCCGATATCTTTGGCAATCGTAGACTTGACCAAATATCAACGACCATATGTCATTATGAAGACATTCTCATAATTCATTTTATAATTCAAGTGATTAATTTGTTTAATATTTGTATAGATTATAAGAATAATGATTTGTGTGATATGCTTTATTAAAATTTAAAAAACATGAAGGTTGGCCATTTCAAGATCATTCGAGTAAAAAGACTAATTATGAGATGGCGAGATCTGTTGAAGAAATGAGATAAATCAGCAAGCTAAAGTAAAAATGTAATACACATTCTTCAATTTTTCAAAAAAATTAATTACCAATATAAAACGAAAATCGTTTTCATTCCTTCAAAAATGTCATCAGAATGCTTTGAATTTTTCCACAGTTTCTTATTATATCTATTTGCTTGTTTCATACATATTTTCGTAATTTTCACAAAAATATCATTGCATTCATCCTTGTCTCTCTGGTAAAATATTTTAGCATCTAATTTGATTTGCTTCATTTTTTAAAATTTCTGAATTGCCATAGCACATCAAAATTTCAAACTATCATATCTGCTTTCCTTCATCATGTTGCTCATTTGTAGAATTTTTCGATTCTCTATTTGAAGTCGATTACACTTCTCTGTTTCACTCTTTATTTTGCCAAGCTTTGTGAAGGAATGTTGGCTATTGAAAAAATATGAAAATCTCGATTAAATAGGTTATGGATGTGTGTTTAGCAATTGGATGAGCTGTATGCTTATGCATAGCGATAAAATGAGATATACGCGTGCACTTGCGATAAAATAAGGTGCATGCTCATGTTTAGCGATAAAATAGAATTTACATGCATGTCTGGCGATCAAGCCATGGAAAATAAGACTGGAAATACTGATGAATTAATAGATCATTCAGCGCCACATACTTTGGGTCTCTGATATGGGACATAAAGTTGAGAGATAAAAATTGGCAACCTTGGACTTTGTAATGTCCAAGAAGGAAAGCATATGATTTCGCGAGCAAAAGGCCGCTCACGCAGATAACGTGATAAGACTTAAAAAGAAGCAATTTTCGCCATAATCATCGGACATTATCAGTGTTTTGTACCTTACATTTTTATCTTGGAGAAAGACTGAACTGACACTACAGGAAGTTAAGAGTGATGGAAAGCAACTGCAATGCTAATTCTCAATCATACGATAAAAATGGAATCCCTCATTACTTTCTGAAAAGCGATATTGCGTTGCAACGTTTCGGAAGAATCTCAATTGGACCAATTGTGTCCATTGACTCGATTGGATTGATTGTGTCATTTGACTTGAAGTAAGAATACAGAAATAATATGATTTTATATTTGGTTGTAACAATCACAGTTTGAGCCAGGGTTGCATTGATTAAATATGATTTCTGTCTTCATTTTTTCGTGGAGATGGGATCTCATTTTGTCTTAGATTATTTTCTAGAAATATTGTCAATTTTCAGAATGAACGAGGTCGGGCTAGGAATGGAGAGAGAGGGAGGTAAATTTGGGAGTAGCGGGATTTCGAGAAAGAATTTTGATATTTTAGCCATTGAAATAAGCATCGTTCTCATGGCTTGTCATTTCATACTTCATCTATTCAGGCCATCAACAAGAAGTGGGTCTGTATTGGTTTAATGATGTCACGACGCTGTCGCATACAAGTAGGATTTACATCATATCCATCGTTTTCATGCACATTTACATTGAAAACGTATATCATATGAGGACTTTTAAAAATAAACCAGTAAAATTTTCATTTTTGTATTTACTGTACTATTTTGATTAGGAATTATTTTTTTTTATGATAATTCGCCATCTATTAAATTATGAGGATTGATCTGTATATTTATTTCAGTAATTTGGCTTTTTTCTTTAGGCACGTCCAAATGTCATCGGTGGGGCAAAGAAAAACATACCATCAAAACCAAAGCCTGCTTCTCCAGTTAAAGTACAATCAGATGATGCATCACCGCTATCTACTACAGTACTGATATCTGAAAAGACTATACAGGAAACAGAAATCTCAGAGAGAGGTGCTATTGATGTCCAAGAACTGCAGTTCATTCCTACTATTTCCGAATCGATATTAAATGACTTAAATAAAACTGGAGCAGATATACTAATAGGTAATAAGAAATTAAATTATTTACTTTCATGATAAATTAGTTTTCATAATAAATTCTCCACATTTTTCAAGTAAATTAAATGGCTAGTAAGATCTAAAATTTATGTAGAAAATGTGAGGAATATAGAAGATGGATAATATTTTTTCTCTTGTCGATATATTTTTTTTGTTTGTTTCCTGAAGGTCGATGGATTTGATTAAAATTCTATATTATGAGATTTCACGTATACACATAATTTCTCATCAGAGATTTAGATCAAGAAATCAGAATTTCAATATTTCAGATAAACCTTCAGTCGTTAGCGACTATACAGCTGAATCACTGATGTCTTTAAAATCACCTGAATTTATTCCGAAATCTCATAACAGTTCTCCCTCTAAATCACCCAGACCACATTCGCCACTGAAATCGCCAGTCAGTGTTGCAAGTTCCATGTAGGTTTTTTGAATTCACGAAGTTCATTATTATCTTTGATAGTGTCAGTACAATATTAATTGACATTATTAAACACCTTTACTGTTTTTGCTGGTGATTAAAACAATAAATTGTTTGCTGTTCTTAATATATGCAGTTTATTTTTTCATATATATGTGTAGTTTATTTATTTATATTGGCATATTAGTTTTTAGTATATTAGGTCATGTTTTATTTATAGAATTTTTTTTGACATTTTAAATAGAGTTCATTTGATTTGGATTTAAGAGTAAATTGGCGACACCTTAATCCACATTGCATTTCATCATTGAGAAATTTTCAGCGCTTCATCTGGAATTGATCAACCGTTTGTGCAGCGTTCAAGGACTGTATCTTCCGCTACCTTTTCTCAACTTTCTCCTACTAAGTACGATTATTCACCAAAAATGAGGTATATGAATCAAGATATTGTCTTTATGAATCACTTCCTATGTCATCACTGATTTGCGTAATTGGTTGATTGATTTCTCATATATAAATTTGCACAAAATATGCAAACAATAACCCCATATTTCAGGAAAAAATTTACTGGCAGTGAGCCCTTAGACCCAAAAACAATGACTATGCAAGATTTAATTTTCTGGAATCCGAAGAATGAAAAAGTAATTCTGATGATTCCTTTTCTCCTTTTATAAAGTTGTTAATTTCACACAGTTAAATATCCTTTCGTTATTGCAATGCCATGCTTTTGCATTTTTTTTCCTAGTTTTTTCTAACTTCTAAGTTGTAATCCTTTAGCACCGAAGATTTAATTTTTTTCGAGTTAAAACTTTTTATTATAGAAGCTGCATGAAGATTCTCGGAAAAAAAAGAAGGACATTATAATAGATTTGGAAACTATAGAAAGAGATGATGTTGAAAGTAAGCAGAAAAGGTCTCAAAAACCTGCATTTGCTGCTCCGCAGGTAATTAATTTCTTTTCTCATATTATTATTTTCATTTACTTAGATTTTAATTAATTTGTTTTCTCATATTATCAATTAGGACATCTCTGTTTGAAGACTTTAAGCGCTTCCTCTTTACTTTTTTATTCGAATTCTTCTTTTTCCAGGTCAAAATAGCAGCTGATGGTTCTTTGGTTATTGATGAATCGAGTTTGACGATTATGAATGAAAATGATTCAAGTGTTTGGGAGACTGTAGAAGAAGTATATTGCATGATATTTATAGTAGAAGTAGAGAGTTCCATAATTATAAGAAAACATAGATTACAAAGTGCCAATGTATGAACATAGTTTTGAAGTGAAAGAAAAAAAAAAGTTTTTTTCTTTATATAGGAATGAGTTAAGGAACTGCTTTGGGATTGGAAGAAAAAAAAGTTAGGAAATGGGCTGTTGCGATATTATTAGTTTTGTTACTTGTCTATTTTATTAAATAATCCTTGGAGCACACCGCTTTTGAAAAAAAAAAAAAAGGAAAAAGAATTTTTTTCTTTTTTTTTTGTTTTTTTCTGCAGGATCGTTCAAACAAGAAACTTAATTCTATGAGCTTTCGAAAAAGGCCGTTCTGCAGGGGCAATCCGTGGAGTGAATTAGAAACCGATCTTTTTTATGATATTTTAAGGTAGCTCTTCAGTTCTTTTTTTATTCTGAAGTAATCTCATCGCTTATAATCTAGTTATGAGTAATTATATTAGTTTTCATTTCAGTAAGGTGCTTTTTACATCACTTCCCCCTATTACAAATATTCTAGAGCCACAGGTCCAGATTTTGGGTTGATGCATGAGTTTTTTCCGTCTCGAACACGCCTGGAATTAAAAGCCAAATACAATCGAGAAGAGAGGTTCAACTGGGCTCGATTAAATCAGGTATTTACTCCGGCTATAGCTTAAACTTATTCGAAGTTCAATTTCTTATTTCAAATAAAAAATGAATAATGGTTTGAAAAGAGTTTCAGGCTATGGCTGTGCCAACGTTGTTGTCCGATGCCTTATATTCTCATGCAAATGAAATCATCGATAGGATTAAGGAAAAAGAAATCAAGAAGAAAGATTTGAAATTATCGAAAAAAAATGGCACCTGTAATGATACTACGAGCGAAGTTGCCGCAGTAAAACTTGAGCATTTTTAGTTCATGTACATTTGATGTTCCAAATTTTACTGAATTCAGAACTGGCTAAGTTGATCGCTTCACTTGCTGATTGATTATATTCTATGGAGATATTCTTTTTTTTTATTTTAAATTTGAAAAATCTTTTTAAGGTTGATTGGAATGAAGAAGAAGCTGATTTGGAAGCAGAAGCTGAGGAGGCTATTTTGAAGCTATTAGAAGATGAGTGAGTTATTTAAGCTCATTTGAAGTTTTAGTGAATAAAACAGTTAATACTAGCGAAACTTTTGCAGAGAACAATTTGAAGGCTCGTCTGGAAAAAAAGCGCGCAAACAGAAGGTAATTGTTCAAAAGAAAATGAAAGATGCTTTGTTAGATGAAGTCGCGGAAGAGGCTGTTATGGTGCTGAAGGGAAAGAAATATGAAAGGAGAAAAAATGAGCTGAAAAAAATGTGTGAAACGGCATTAAGTATGTTTTCAATTGTAAAATATGTCGAATTTGTTCGAAAAATTTCTTACCATGTTCGTTACAAAAAATTGTGAAAAAAATTCGTTTTTTTTTTTTTTTTTTTTTTTTTCATGTGATAGATTTAGGAAATTTTTTCAGGTAAGCTTGACGAAGATTTCCCGAAATTTGAAATTTTAATTGACGAGAATGCAGACGGTGTAACGGTAGAAGCAAACTCAAATTCAGAAGGTCTACCAATTGTAAAAATACCGTTGGGAACTATTCCTAAAGTATTACCTGTTGATGAGAAGCATCCGCAACGAGTATTTTTTGATTGTTTTGCTAAACAAAATATTGCTGCACGACAGTATGTCATACAGCATCAAATGGGTCCTGGTGAACCGACTACTGGTTATCTTCATCTGTTTGGAAGTACATCCTAACACTAAAGATTTTATTTGATTTTTTTTTTTTGATGTGTAATTCAGGTTGTCTTATTAAAATTTTCTTATTTCGGAATTTGTGACTGGTAGTTCCAAATAAAGTTAAATTATATTTTGTAAAGTTTTTATTTTGTTTATGAATTGCATAAGAACTGTACAGCATAAGCCTTCTGAGAGCTACATGATTAGCCATTTTCCCTTTAAACGAAATGCTTAATTCACTGATATTTCTTTTAAGCTGTTATTATATAATATAATTCTCATGCTTTTGAATTTTTGGGAATGTTAGCTTGAAGGACATATGCTACAACTTTCTTTATGTTAAATAGAAACATATATATTACTACGACTGTAGTTCTTATAGTGTCGCAGCTTTTACTGTTTTTAATACTTAAGCTTTAAGCGTTTGCTATAGAATTTTGAATGATTTATTGATCTTGCAAGTCAATGTCATGCGGATTTTATGTAAGAGTGATCATCTCTTCATTCAATATGAGCTTTATATCACTTTTTCGCATGGAATTGAGTTTTTAAAGAGAAAGATTGAAATATTGGAATGTTGTAAATTTTTAATATCAAATTTAGATGTTTTTTTTTAATTTCATTTTTCATTATCTTCCAACCGAATTTTGGGCGTTCTGGATCAACGCTTTCAAACTTTCTGATTCTTTTATGAAATAGAAGAAATATTTTCTTGCAAGATTGTTTCAGTAGTGCTATATATATTTAAAATGATTTCCAGACTAAATTTTGGCAGTATTTATATCTTATAATTCCTTGAACAAATACATCTGTTTATAAGTTTTATAGTAATAATTAAGGATATGATCCTATAAGATTTATTTTTTTTATCTAAAAAGCTAGTCAGAAAGTATTTTTATTGTATGTTTTTTTTTTTTTTTTTTTATTTCGCAACTCATAAATTTCTGTTCGTTCTGCTGCTATTCACAATAAATTGGTTTGCAATTTTCTTAGTTCAAGTTCATGTAATATTCCTTCTTGTTCTGACCCATTAAAAGTTTCGGAAATACTATCAGTACCGCATATGCAGGTGATAATCAACCTCAGCAAATCTGCAAGCGTACATTAGTAGTACAGTAGAACATTTGGCCTCTCTGGCACATAACAATCACATACATATCCTCGCATGGTTGTTGCTGGTTTTCCTGTAGTTCGATGCATACTCGGTGTCCGGGCTACCCCGTCATCAACCATCATAATCGAGTCCTCGTATCTGCCCCGTGCGGGGCGTTCAAAAATTGCCTACAACATCCATTTTTCAGGAGTTGCGGCGGGCAATTGGGTGAAAGTTTTCAACCAGCAATAAACGCACCTCGGCTAAGCCTCATTGGTCACGTTATCGCCACTGCGCAAAGCTGACAAGCCAACTATAGTGGGGATGGTCATATCCGACAGTTGTTCATGTTGAGTGGGTTAAGGAAAGAGGAGACAAGCAGAGAAAGGGCAGAAAATAGCGTAGCAACTAGATAGATACCGGGAGATGAGAGAGACGATTCTTCAAAATTCATTCCGTGAGAGGCTCCGTTGTGCTTCGGTTATTATTGACAGTTGGAAGTGAATAAATCAGAATTAAATGTGCACTGATTGGTTGTATCACAGTTGGAGTGATATGAATATTGTATGCAATAAATGATGCAGTGTGGTGATAAGCTGATAGGGTGATGACTCATGAGGAAAATAGAGTGGTTATGAGAGCTTTTGATTGTACACCGAACACTTTCACGGGAGATTTTCTTGGACACCTGCCAGATTGTCATGTCAACCATAGTATAGTCTTATTTATCTGTCCATTTCTATCCCTTTCTCACTTTTCAAGCAGCAGTTTTGTCATCGATTTTTTAAATTAAGTTCAGATATTCGATTTTTAATTGATTCCCGATTCCAGTTTGGAGATTTTATTTCAAATTTGTTAAATTTTATGTCAATTTCCAGTGATATTTGCAGATTATTTTAGTCACAATAAAAAATAATTAGTTCACCATGGCAACAGTGGTAGAAATGACTATTGAGAAAATTGACGAAGTGAAATCTCGACTTGGAAGGTATGTGTTGTTTTATACAAAACTTCAATAATTCCTTATTTTATTAATAAATGAATGATGAATCTCAACAGTTAGATATTCTATCTGATATAATCTTTTTTGAAAAAGGAAATGAACATAGGATGAAATATAGAATATAAGCATGGTACAGAATAAGGTATAGTATAGAAAAATGAAGAACGCGTATCAGGTATGAAATAAGCATAACTAGAATGGTGTATGACTTAAACGTGAAGTAAAATGACATAAAAAATAAAGAAAGCATGGTCGATCTTTTGAAATTTACAGGTTTTAATTAATTTTTTAATTTTCCCATTTATTTTTATGATTTTTTTTCATTTCCCTTGACTTTCTTCTTTTTTATAAATTTTGTATGTTTCATCTTATAATTTTGCATGTAAATTTTCATTTCATATCTTCAGATTCTGTATCTTCATATATTGTCTTGTCATTCCTTTCAAATTTGAATTCGTCATATGTTTGCTGTAAATTTACTTCCTTTACAATCTTCTGATTTATTTAAACTTTTTGACTGTTATCAGTTGTACCATTTGATCATAATGGATATCGCTATTCCTCATTAAAGACTGATTTTTATGTTGACAGTATGAGTGGTTATGAATAGAGCAGTTTTGGAGTTTTTTGTGAAAATTAGAAAATATTGATATTACACTTCATGATCTATTTAAGAAACATAAAATTATTTCATTAAGGTTTAAAGAAAAAAAAAATTAAGGTTTTAGAATTCTGAAGGCACTGACAATTATAAATTCCAGTAATTCGAAATTATGAAATAAAATAGATTTATAATTGAAAAATTATTTTATTTTACCAATTTTTCCATTTACTTCAAATAGATATATTCGAACTTCAGAAAAATTATTGATATTCAGTTCATGAAATTAAATTATTTTTTCAAGTAAAGAATGGAAGTGTTGTATGAAGATTAAATTCCGAATAAAATTTAGATAATTTCTGAGCGTTATTGGAAAAGTATAATCACTTGATATATTACTTCAATTGTTGTTATAGATCCTTGGGAACGCCGATGCGGTTGCGCGACTTGATACGTCAAGTTCGAGCAGCTCGTACGATGGCTGAGGAGCGGGCTGTAGTTGATCGAGAAAGTGCAAATATTCGAGAAACATTTCGAGATGATGATAGTCCGTGGAAATGTAGAAATATTGCAAAACTATTGTACATACATATGCTAGGTTATCCGGCTCATTTTGGACAGGTAAATACTAGAGTTTTATTCTGGTCTCGAATATAGTTTTCTTTATTATAAGGTTTGTAAGGTTGAGATTATTCATTGCTACGCATCCTTATTTAAATGATGAAGAAAGAGTAAATCTATGTTTTGAGTAATTTTTATAATTTGAGCTAATTCTTTAAAATATGGCGACAATTTTTTCTTCTGTGAGACTTACAGTTAGTTTTTATTTGTGGATTTCTTTATCTAATGGTTCCTTTATTTAATTTTGTAATGTGATTGCCTAGTAGATGCTGAAAATATAAGACAACTCATCTTACTAAAATGACAGTGAGCATCTCAAATTTAAAAGTAATTTTTATAGATGGAATGCATGAAGTTAGTTGCGCAACCAAGATACACCGATAAGCGCATCGGCTATTTGGGTGCAATGTTACTATTGGATGAACGTTCGGAAGTTCATCTTCTTGTCACTAATTCTTTAAAAAAGTAGTTTTAAAGTTGCTTTATTTTACTACTTTTCTTATTTTTCTTGGCCATTTTCAACATTATACATCATATCTATTTTCAGCACTATTCATTATTCACTTTATTTCTTTTGCATTCTTAGTTGTCATAATCATAATTTTTGATTTGAATTGTAAAATTTATGTTCCAGTGATTTGAATGCTTCGACACAATTCGTAACAGGCCTTGCACTGTGCACACTAGGCTCAATTTGTTCATCAGAGATGTGTCGTGATTTAGCTGGTGAAGTTGAAAGACTAATTAAATCCAGTAATACGTACATAAAAAAAAAAGTAATTTAATATCTTGTAGTAATCTATGTTATGCAAATTGTGGGCAACAGTCAGTGCATGAACAATTAATCATTACGAGAACTTAGCAGAATAATAAATTCTAGACAGTTTTTGTTTCTTGCAATCTTTATGTCTTTATAAAATACTCCAAATTGGAAATTCACTATGTACGTTCAGAAATTCTCCAATAAGATATTTAATAAGAAATTGTCTTGAATTGATGGAAATTAAAACAAAAGTAATATATTTGATATAAATTTAACATTGAATATATGATTATGCATCAGTGTACCACTTTAAAGCAATTTCTCATTAAATATCACCAATAACTGAAATATTGCAACAAAACAATTCATTTAGGCAGCTTTATGTGCCTTTCGAATTGTAAAAAAAGTGCCTGAACTCATGGAAATGTTCATCTCCTGCACAAAATCACTGATTAGCGAAAAAAATCATGGTAAGATTCTTGCAGTCGAGTTCTTGCAAACTATTGGATAACAGTTTTCTAATTTACTGACCATGAATTTTTTTTGTAATGAAGTGACTTGCGACATTTTCATTTTCATTTCAATTTTTAATAGATTGTGGTTCCATTGTCTTCTTTTTTGTAGTTGCAGATTTCCATTTGGAGCTGTTAGAGAAAAATAACAACTTAAGAAATAAAACCAATATTAATTAGTAAGTGTCATAATTGATGTTTTTGTTTTTACGAATTTGTAGGAGTGTTAATTGGCGGAATAACGTTGGTTACCGAAATGTGTGAGAAAAGTCCTGACGTACTAGATCATTTTAAGAAAGTAAGTTATTATAATAATTTTGTATTTAGAAGTTTTTTTTTTCATGCGCTTAGTCATGGAGCATTTTACTCTGAGTTTGGATATTTTCTTTTCAATAATATCTGGAATTTATATTTATGCTATTATAATTTCTATCTTCTTTTAGATGGTGCCGAATTTAGTTCGTATCTTGAAAAATCTTTTGATGAGCGGCTATTCACCGGAACATGATGTGACGGGTATCAGTGATCCTTTCTTGCAGGTCTCTTGTTTAAATAATGGCCTTTCTGTACTAAGTTTAATTTTCGCGTTTTTATATTGATTTAATATTTTGATAAACTGTATTTTTTGTAGCATTGTCATTTGCATTCATTAATACTGTTTTCTTAAATTCAGATTAAAATTTTGAAATTATTGCGTATTTTGGGATCTTTTGATGCAAAAGCGAGCGAAGAAATGAACGATATCTTAGCACAGGTTTGTTCATATTCGTTTTGTTCTTCGTAATAAAAATATGGTTTTAAAGGTTGGAAAAAAATTTTTCATTTTTTCACTTAATTCAAGCTTAGTTTCCAGTAATACTGCGATAATTATACTAATTACGAGAAACGGAGTTATAAAGGACATAGTGTTTAAACCCTATAATAGATGCTGAAGTCGCCTCTAAAAAGCAAAGTATTGTTGATGTTCTCTGCAGAAAGAAAAACGGGGTGCAGGTGGTTATTAAAATGATGCACCCGAAGGTCTTTGGTCATGCTATTAGAAAGAAGAGCTAAGTTTTAGCTTAAAAATTTAATCAGATGCTCAACATCATCATCTTCATGGCTCGATAATTAGTCACTAATTACTCTTTTATTTTTTCATAAACGATTTCATAATATTGTTGAATATAACAAAAATACTGTAAAATAAAATCAAATGCCATTGGGAATGTCGGAAAACTGAAGTAATTCACAATATAAATATATCCAGTAAATCAAACTATTATATTTAACATGACTCATCATCTAACATAAACCTAAATGAATAGCACATTCCGGATGTAATGAATTAATGTTATAATACCAATGTAATGAATGGAATTTAGTGAGTCCAGCAGAACAGTAGTTTTGCGGACTCTCAATATTAATTTTTTATAAAAATCTTATATTCATTTTTCAAAAATCTTGAATTAACTAAATAATTAAGGTAGCTACGAATACAGAGACGTCAAAAAATGTTGGTAATGCTATTTTGTATGAAACGGTGTTGACAATCATGGAAATACGGAGTGAAAGTGGTCTTCGTGTTCTTGCAGTTAATATTCTTGGAAGATTTTTGTTAAATCCAGATAAGGTGATATTTTGTTGCTGTTAATTAATTTTCGATTTAGGAATAGATTAAAAAATTATGAAATTAGAATTTATGAGTTCAAAAAATGCTTTGCAAGTTCTTTTTTCCAGAATATTCGATATGTTGCATTAAACACCTTGTTGAAAACAGTGTTTGTGGATTATAATGCAGTGCAAAGACATCGCACAACAGTTGTTGATTGCCTGAAAGATCCAGATGTATCAATCAGAAGGTTTGTGACTTCTGATTTTGAATTTATATGTATTTTTACTAGTGCTGTAATTATTCCTAAATTTTTTTCAGGCGTGCGATGGAGCTTTGTTTTGCATTAATCAATCAGACAAATATAACAAATATGACGAAAGAAATATTGATATTTTTGGAAACTGCTGATCCAGAATTCAAAGCAGAATGTGCCTCAAAAATGTACGTTGCTACTGAAAAATATTCTCCTAATTATGGCTGGCATCTTGATACGATGATCAAAGTGTTGAAATTGGTAAGTATATTTTAAGATGTGCTTTGAACTTTGAATACATTTTATGTTTTATTCATATCGGAAAGATGAATTTCAAAATCTAAATTGTGAATTTAATTTCAAAACTAATTGAATTTAAGGAATTTTGCATTAGCGAATTGGAGATTGTTGCAATTAATTTCGAAGTTTGGATTGTTAGGATTGTTTTGCAGGCAGGCAATTATGTACCTGACGAAGTCGTTTCATGCATGATTCAGCTGATTTCATCACACTCAGAACTGCAGCATTATGCAGCCATACAACTTTATCGAGCTGCCCAGGCTGATGTTGTTAATGCCCAGCCACTATTACAAGTAAGTCATATAGTTGTGGTTAATGTTTAAATAGACATTTAATTATTAATATAAAGCTTTTGCTGGAAATTTCCGATCATGATTCGTGTTTTAATAGTGAGGAGTTCTATTGATTGGTGTTTATAATATAAGTATGAATTCAGTTCAACTGGATTTAATTAAAAGATGATCATATAGCTGTAGAGAAATTTTGTGTAAATTTTCATTTTTCTTGCTTAAAGGTAGCATTTTGGACAATTGGTGAATTCGGTGATATCATACTACAGCTGAATGATGATGATGTGGCCAAGGTTTGCTGAGTTTTTTTTTTTGCATAGAGATGCAACAGCTAGATTTAAGTTTAAAAGTTTAAAAAAAAAAGAAAACTTTGTCTTCTCTAACATTTTTGATTACGACTACTTTTCAACTACTTTTCATTGACTTTATACGAAGCTGTTCTCTTAACTAGTTTTATTCAAAGGTGGAAGAATCGAGTATTATCGATGTATTTGAACGTATACTGCCTAGTAATTTGACAAATACTATAACCAAATCGTATGCGTTGACAGCTTTAGCCAAGCTCGATACAAGATTTAATGAAACAAATGAGTATGTTCAGTTTTATCTTTACTTTTGCTTTACTAAATATATTAACTAAAATAGAAATAAATATATTTCAGATAAAAATAGAAAAATAGAAAAAAAACATTCCAAAATTTGGAAGAATCTGAGGCTTATCACTTGAGTTTAATTTATATTCCATTTCGTAGTACTTGAATCTTTTGTTGCAGTCGGATTCGTCAGATGATTGAATCGAACAAGGGACATCTCCATCTCGAACTTCAGCAACGATCAGTTGAATTTTCTCGTTTGCTAAACTACGGCGAACTGAAGTAAACTTTCCGTAATTTTTTTCTTTATATGCAAATATGATGTTATCTATATTGATATATTATTGATCATTTAATGGCAAACCTGATATGTATTTATGTAAAAGTGTTTCAAATAATGTTTTATATCAGACATTCGTTAAGATGCTTTGAAAATATTTAAAATTCTTTGCTACTTTTACTGTTTGATTAAACATGCCTTGAATTCGAAAATGCAGCGGGGCGGAGAATATTGAAACATCAATTTTTTTTTTCTTTTAATCAAAGAGATCGTATTTCTGGTCCAATTTCTTATGCAGATTTGGTCTTTTGGAACGAATGCCTGTTATTACTCACAATACACTGAACGCAGCTGCACAACCAATTGAAAGGGACACTTCAATAATTGAAGGCTTTACAATTGAAAATAAATCAGAAAACAGCAATTTGTTGGGGGATTTTGAAGCGCCGCCATCATTGGAATCTTCACAACAAATAGTATTATATTTTTGTCATTTGCAATTTCTAAGTGTTAGTTTTACAGATCTTGTATTTCGGATTCCTAGTACTCATCTAATCAATTTTAGAAAGTAGCTGAAACTTCGGATTTGTTTGATTTAATGAATCTTGATCCAAACGTTAATGGTCTGATACCTGCAACACTTATGAACGGCACGAAAGCGATCGATTCCGTAGACAACGGTATTTTTATTTCTATATTAAAATAAATCTTCGAAGTTCGAAAATGAACTCAATTATTTTTATTAGTGTTGCAGTAATTCGAATAAAAGTATGGTCGAACTCTCTTTCTTATTCTTATTACTTCGGTTTTTTCCTTCCTCTTATACCAGTTTTTAATTATTGCTGTTTTGATGAACCCCATATACTTTCAAGTTTGTATGAAAGATACAGAATTTATTTAATTTAAATTCTATTCTCTTCTGTCTTTTTGTTTATAGGTTTGATTAATAATTCTTCGACAAATAAAATATCATCAAAACCAGCAACGGCAACACTAAATGATTTGGACCCTTTCGACTTATTTTCAATGTATGTTTTCTTTCCCGCATTGTTTTGAAGTAATTTATCTGCATAATATTTACATCCATTTGATTAATTTCGGTTTTCGCTTCTTGATATATCCATACTTTTCCCTCAAATTTTTTAAATTCATGGTGCAGGGATACAGTCGAAAAAGCTTCACAGCCTTCAACAGTGGCAATTAATACGAATGGCATCGAAGGAATTCTTTATGTTGATAATGTTTTCAATGAAAATAGTGTGGCAGCATTAAGACTTCTCGTCACTAATAATAATCCTTTACCTGTTGAAGCTTTCAACTTTCAGGCAGCTGTTACCAAGGTTTTTTTTTATGTTAACATTTTAATAGAAAGAGAACTATTGTTAATATTTAATTATATATCTATACTTTCAACAAGTGTAGCTAGGTGTAATTCTTCTCTTAGATCTTTCCTTTTTCAGTTATTCTCAAATCGGAGAATAAGCGGATTTGACAGGAATTTCCAAGGATATATTAGTGAAACTAAGAAACAGACGAGTAATTTAAGTTTACTTTTGCTATTGCTTCCTTTTTTAAACTTAATGTGGTATTGCAATGCATACCTTTCAGGCATTCCAAATAGAATTGTTGCCTCCATCTAGTGCAAACTTACCGGCTAATCGACAGGGTACGATTACACAGATGATAAACATTAGAAGGATATCATTTTCCCATCCAGTAAGTAATTTCGTTACCAATCATTTATTAAATTCAAGTCACCGAAAATTCATCTGTTTTTTTTTTTTTTTCAAGTTACGAAATCTTTGAATATTTTCTTGATATTGTAAGTTTTTTTTCTTTTAATTCCAGTGTATTTTCGTCTTTTTTTTTTTTCAGCTGAAAATGAGAATCAAAGCATTTTATAATATCGATGGGCGACAGCAATTAATAGAGTGTCTGGTGCCAAAAATTGAAGGATTAAGCTGATATATTTTTTAAGGATTGAAAAGATTATGCCGTTATTGTTTTTTGTGTTTACATGGTATTCTTTTAGTTACGAATACTTAGATTTAAATTTACTGATAATTCGACCAATGATTTAAATTTTAAATTCAATAATGGCTATAGTTCGAAGAAGGGGATGATATCAACAATATTAAAAGTACTTCCTTACGTACTGATATTAACATATTAAAAGATTTGCTGTGCATTCGAAATCTTTGTAGTACATCTTTTTGCTTATATATGGGAGTATTATATAATTTTAATTTTTCTAATCTGACTTATAGCTTCTTGTTCTATCTTGATTTTTTAAGTTGTACTGAAGAATAATTTTTTGACTTGACAGTTTGAAAAAATAAACTTGTTTATTTCTCAGTTACATCCATTTCTTGAACTCTTTATTAGATAACAAATAAGTCGAAATGATAGGTAATATTCT
This sequence comes from Onchocerca lupi, assembly GCA_028564675.1. Classification (NCBI taxonomy): domain Eukaryota; kingdom Metazoa; phylum Nematoda; class Chromadorea; order Rhabditida; family Onchocercidae; genus Onchocerca; species Onchocerca lupi. The sequence goes on from JAOVVO010000255.1 coordinate 96,852, forward strand.
TGAAATATGGAAGTTGCCCATCAGCTCAATTTTTTTGTTTCATCTTCACAAACTCACGTACTTCCTTTATCCTTTATTTGTTTGATAAGTAATATGACTTTGTTTCTTACTGAAAATATAAATGTAAATTTGCTAAAACTTTTAATTTTTTCACAAATGGTATTGGAAAAATTTCAGGCTAACTGTTGTTCATTTGGATACTGCGATTGTCCATAGTTCTAAAGGGCAGCTTTCAAACGACTTCAACGTTTGTGATATGTGTAGGTTTTTATTTGCTGCCATTGTTGATTTGATTGTCTTATTCATTTCATCAAATTTTTATTTCCGGGTGTATCAATTTGCAGACTGTTGAGCTTGTAATAGCGATTTTTTTTGCTTATTTTGAAGCTTATTTCAATGTATTTTAAATTGGAATAATGCTGAAGCATTCAAGTTGTTATCACCGTTGTATTATTTTTGATATCAATTTTGGTTTCTTTTGTTAGTTGTAAATTCCTAATAGCAGAGGTTTAAAAAAAATTCTTCTTTAATTCTGAACATTGTGTTGCATTTGAGTGAGAAATACTAACTTCAAATTAAACAGTATTTTGAGTGAGAAATGCTAACTATAAATTAAACAGTATTTTGAGTGGGAAATGCTAATTTAAAATTAAGTAACAGTAACTACAAATCAAACAGTGTTGTGAGGAAAATGAATCTTCAGCCTTAATTTAATTTACGATTGTGTATATTTATAACATTAATACACACATGTAATTCTCAAGTTGTTCTTGTTTATTTCATCATCTGTGAACAACAAAGTCTTGTTGGTATACTGTTTCACATATCAGTAAGTTGTTAGGTATTATTAATTTCAATAATGTCAGTTTAGATACTGCTCCTTATGCACTTTTTTGGCTGAAGTGGTTTGATAGATTTCTGCACGGAGTACCTGAATATAAAATGTTAAAAAATATTGAAATAGAAATGGTAAATTTCTGCAAATTTCTGGAAATTTTCGATTAATTATAATTAGAAAGGACTAGTAACTTATAGAATTCAAGAAAGGGAAAAATGAATTTGTGAAACCTTTGAGACCGATATCATATTCATGTGATTTTCACCATTTTGATATGTATAATTCCATGATTGTGTTTCATTCCATATGGTGTTTTGTTAACCGGTGATCAAAAATGTTATGTGATGGACATTTACTCTAAAATTCTAAAAACTGAATGAGAAATTTTAATTTCACATGAATGGGTTATTAAATTACTACTCTGAAGATTTGATGTGTCTCTTTCCACAACTTTATATTTTTAACATCATCATCGTTCCTTGCACCATATTTTAGAACTTTTGATTATTGGGATGAAATATGTATGTTTTTTACGACACTGACATGTAGTTATGATAAGAGAATTGATAAGCACCTCAGATTTGTTGTGTCTATATAGGCATCAGTGGAAGTTCACATTCATTACATGCATGTTTGCTATTTAGCATAAGTGATTTTAAGGATGGAAATTTTATCGGATCGGATCTAGCGCATGAAATGATTTTTAAATTTTGATTTCGATTCAGAAGCGCTACATTCAGAAATTTAACTCTGCGAGTCTCATCCTGTATCTCAATTGTCTTTTTGGACGGTATCAAAAAATCTTTAGTTCTGTTTGATGGATATTCGGCGTATAAATAAATATCAAAGTTTAGAATAAATTAGACCTTCTGTTGGTATGCGAGATGCCCTATTATTTTGTTGAAAGTTTTACACCAATATTCGAGGTTCATAAGCTGGCTTCACTTGCTAGTAAAGTGTTGCAGGCGATCAAAAGCATAGATGTTTTTCTTAATCGTACTGTTGCACTGTTCCTTTAAGTGATCAAGTTTTCTATGAAATGGTTTCTTTAAAGATGTATAGATGGTTACTGTACTTAATTGTACTTTCAGATTCTTATATAGAATAGAAATTACTTGGGTGATGCGGTGAATGCAAGAAATGCTATGAAATATGACCAATGCGGGTAGCATTGAAGTGTGTGATGTGGGAATTACTGAGTTCAGTCACAAATACGGTTGGTTCGCACGTGGCGATAAAGTTCCAGACGAAATTCGAGTGCCCTTCAATCGACCGTCAGTTCGACATATTTATCAATCACTGCCATTTTTGAGACGTTATTTGACCGCTTGGCTCAAGAATATTGGCAGAAAGGAAGTACTTCCCATTAACTTTTTCGAACCTTTAACTCATAAACCTTTTTATGGTAAGTTTGGTCTACAATGAGAAAATTTGATTCCTGAACCATTATTTTATGTTGTTACTTACTTGAAAAGTCGAGGAATATGTTCTTAGCAAGCTCGGTTCACTTGTTCTGCCCTGCCATTTCTGATTCTTGGAAGTACAGCGCTTAGAAGTTGGCCGCATATCTATTTTTATCTCCTATTTTTTATTTCATTGATAACATAAAGCATTTTTGATGTGTTGCAGATGTAATATGTAAGTGGTTTTTAGGAGTTCCGTGTGGTACGATTGGTTCTGGATCAATTGGTCGTGATTTCCGTGGTGGTTTCTGCAAATTTGGGCTTCGCCCTGGTATTATTGAACAGAAAATTGATGTCGTGAAAGCTAACCAGGTTAGCCTCAATTAAAAGGAAGATGAGCCTAATTTGTGAATCCCGAAATAAATATCACAATTTAGGATTTTAATTGCTGTTTCTACGTTATTATTGAAGGGGATGTTTTTTCAGTTCATTCTAACACTGCGCCAGAAAAAAGAAGACAATTTATGGCAAACGGTTTATCAAAAAGTTTTATGTGCTAGTTCATCATTATCTTCTGGATGCGAAGAGCTTGTTTCTTGGGATTTTTCGTTTCCTCCAGATAAACTCACTTATAGGTTCAGAAGCTATAGTTTTATTTCTTTGATATGAGTTCTTTTCATATTATGGATAGATTTTTTTTGGAACACATGTTTTTCTTTCTTTTAAAATTCAATAAAATTTATTTCACGAAGAAAGCAGTTTAATTTAATTTTAGGGGATTATATCCGCGTTCTTGGACTTACTATTCGATTTCGGAGTTCAATTTTACTTTATGCATTCGACAAATCTCACCAGTCATACCGAATGATTATGAGGTATTTCTATATATATATATATATATTTATTTATTTATTTATATATGGAGAGAGAGGAGATTTTGTAGAAATAATGGGCCTATTTCAGGATAGCTCATTGCCAGTCACGCTTTTTATAATTGATGCTGATAATCGGTCTGATATTGATTTACAAGTTGCTGTTACTTTCACATTTCGGAATGGTACTGGATGTCAAAAATGGTGCAGTGAAAACATTTGTAAAACGGATATTTTTGAAGAGAAGGATGGATCTTCGCCAGGTTGATTTATAATTCATGATTTGAAAATCCTTGAATGATAAAATAAATAAAATAAGCACATATGAAGTTTTTTTTTTCAGTGAAAGGAGTGTATCTCAAGCATACAATAAATCATATGCAATGTACATATTCGATTGGTGTATTAGCACATGATGCTTTATATGTATCTTGCTGTGCCGGATTTGATCCTTGTGGCACTGGTGAAGATATCTGGATTCCCTTATTACTAAAAGGAAATTTCGAAAAAATAAGTAATGAAATTTGTTGAGAAAAAATTTTATTAATATAACGAAACTTTGTTTCATGCTGTTGGGATTATAAAAATGTTTGACTTCTGATATTTTTTTGCTACTTTCATTTTCGTAGTGATTAATTCTTTGCTCTTTTTTTTGCTTAAAATGTTTAAACGATAGTTGTATCTTTGCATATCAAATCGTATCACTTTTGATTAGGCATTAATTGACTGCCACGCTCACTCTCAGCATAAAAGATAGCATTGCTCATCAGTTCAATGGAAACTTGTGCAAATTTCTATTTTTTCAGATGAAAATGCCGATCGACGACAGCTTGGTATTGCTGTTTTAGCTGAAACGTTAATCAAAGCAAACACAAAAGTTGCTAGCTGTATGGAATATGTTTTAGTTTGGGATATGCCTATTGTACAATTTGGTGGTGGTGAACGGAAATATAAGAGGTATGTATGATATAATTTCTAAAATTTAAGTTGAACTTACCAACATCAAGTCGCTATGTTTTTTCAGAAGATATACTCGACTTTTTGGTGATCATGGATGTGCTTCACCAGCTATTTGTGCTTATTCACTAGCCAAATATCGAGAATGGGAAAACAAAATTGACAAGTGGCAAAATTCGGTATTAACACATCCGTGAGTTTTTTTTTTTCATTAGTTAAAATGGGAAATGAATTGCAAAATCAAATAAATCGTTCTTCACTGTTACATTTAAATCTTTTTATTTATCCTAACAAATATTTATCCATGTGGCTATTTATGTTGCTAAAAAATAATCTAAATAAAAATTTAAAGGCATCTCCCGGATTGGTATAAATCTGCTTTATTTAATGAGCTTTATTATATTACCGATGGTGGCTCACTCTGGTTTGAATATGATCCCAGTTGGAACTCGAAAGAACAGCATCTTTCTCTTTATACAACGAATCTTATGAAGCAGTATGGACGTTTTGCATATCTAGAATGTAAGCTATCTAAAAACTTTCTGTATCAGATCAGTTTTATTTTTAATTAGAACTTTCATAAAAATTTCTTGAAATTTACTCGCTTGTTTGCCTATTTTTAACGAATCACTTTAAGTCCAAGTGATTTCAGCTTGGGAGTATCGTATGCTAAATACTTATGACGTTCATTTTTATGCATCTTTCGCTTTAGCAGAATTGTGGCCAAATTTAGAACACGTCCTGCAGGCCGAAATGAGTAAGTTTGTACTTTTTTTTTCGTTTTTGATAAATTTTCTTACATTTAAGGCTTAGTTAATTTAGGTCACAATGATATATATCTTATGCTTATATATATATATATA
>JAOVVO010000256.1:0-101736 GCA_028564675.1 Onchocerca lupi
TGCGAACATATTAAATAGTTTCAGCGTCTTAACTCAATTCTTTTCAACAAATATATTCTGCCAAACTTAAGTATGATCAGTTCCATTGTAAATTAATTGATTAATCTGACTTCATACATACACCTAATTTTATCTGGACATTTCTGCAAATAAAATACTTACTGTGTGTCCTCAGAGCTTCCTTCATAACTTATACCAGAAGTTTGCCTAATTATGCTAATATTATCATTTTCATCACCACCATTATCACTAGTATTACGGTCAGGATGTAAGGAATTCTGTGATGCAGCACGATCGGTTACTTCCATAACTTTCTGCTATCAATAACTGAATTATACTTAACTTCAGTTTTTAAATTCATCCTTTTCCTACTTCTCATTTGAAATTAATTTAATCCAGTTACCTTAGTGATCCATTATAAATAAATATTTAACTTAGAAAGTTATATATCTATATAAATGAAAATGTAAATCATCGTTGCTGTTATTTAGCATGTAACTTTGCAAGCTCTTCACCCATTGCTTTCAAATTTTGATACAACGTTGCATTGAAATTGGGATGTGTTTTTATCAAAACATATCTACCTTTTTTTTGCCTATCACACCTATGACAGGTAAAAATAAGTAAAATCGTGTCATCGTTGCTGTTTTTTGGCAGATAACTTTGCAATCTCTTGACCGATTGTTTTCAAATCTTAGTTCAATGTTGCATTGAAATTGGGACTTTTTTTAAATTTAGATATATCTACTTCTTTTTTTACCTATCCCACTTTTGATAGATAGAAATAAGTGAAATCATGTCATTGCTGCTGTTATTTGACACAGTACTTTGCAACCTCTTTCAAATTTCGATAGAACTTTACATTCGAATGGATGCTTTTTTTTTATTTAGATATATCTACTTTTTTTTTACTTGTCACACCTGTGACAGGTGAGAATAAGTGACCGAACAAAGACTGACCCGAGATTTTCATGCGACGTTGCATTTTAAGTTTATTTCCATAGAAGTTGCATTCGAACAGCGCCCATCTGGTTTCAAATTTTTGTATATATAAGACCCGTTCTAAGCCTTTGATTTATTGCTTGATTCGTGAAGCAGGTGAGCGGACTGAATTTATTGACCGCACTAGGCTGTTAATTGCCATGCAACTTTGCAAACCCTTATCGATTGCTTTAACTTCGCAAATCCTCATCGATTACTTTCAAATTTCGACATAACTTTGCCTTCGAATACGGCGTGTTTCTATTTATATATATCTACTTTTTTTTACCTGTCATACAAGTCAATCTCGAGAACTGTTCGAGTGCAATCTATCTGCTTTATTCATCCAAATAATACCCCATAGAAAGTCAAACTTAGGTCATCGTACTCGCGCAACGGAAGGAATGAGACAATTAATTGCAAGTCAAATTGAAGAAGAACGGGCATTAGCAAACGAGCGAACAAAGCTAAGAATGGTTCAAATGCGAACAAAACGACGTCGATCGTGTTCTGCGAATTTAGATCTGCTTTATTCTTAACAAAATGAACGAATAGGCTGAGAGTGACTAAAAGACGTCAATGAGAAACAGAAAATCAGCATCAGACACGATTCCGCGTTCAGCAATCACGCAATTACAATGCCTTGCATTCCGGTAAAATCCAGCTGATGATTATAGTTTAAGCTCGCATATTCTCATCGGCACTATGATTGAAATATGTACTTATTGCTAGAATCTGAAATTTAATGGAGAAACGTAAGAAATGTGTCGTGCCACCGAAAAAATTAAACTGCCTCAACTTAAAGTTGTTTGGTGCAGAAATCATAACAATACAATCCATGCAACTTTCAATTGAAGGACAAATTTATCACAAAGCTGGCTATTTGCTTCCGCTACCAGATAGCTAACATAACTTTAACAATCTGACAATTCAATTGAACAATAATCTTTTCTATCAGCAACAAAGGATCAGTTTGTCTGTATTTAACCAGTGATCAGTTTGTCTGGATATTCTCTAATAGTTGTTTATTATGAAGAACCAGTCTTCATCAATCAATAAAACCTTTCTCAATAGGATTCGTCTCTATTATACAAGACACGAAAAACTTCTTCACATTCATTGCTGATCTAGCCTAATCACAGTAGCAAGAATCAGTCTCCAATCCAACCAAACTACAAAACAAATTACAAACTATCAGTTTTTTCCCCAGCACTAGAAAGATGCGCTTTCCCTTTTCTTTTTTTCCAATTAACCAGTCTAATGAAAAAAACTGATACTTTAATTTGATTTGTAATTTAGTTAGATTGGAGACTGATTCTTGCTATTGTGATTAGACTAGGTCAGCAATAGGTGTTAGGAGGTTTTTGTCAGCGTCAAACACAACATAGAGTAGTGTTTGACGCTGATCTCCTGTTTCTCGCTGACGTCTTTCAGCCACTCTCAACCTGTCGCATTCATTCTATTCAGAAAAAAGATCTAAATTTGCAGAACATGATCGATTCAAATTGAATTATCAGATTGTTGAATTTATATTGGCCATTTGCTAGCGAAAGCAGGTAGCCGGCTTTGTGATAAATTTCTCCTTTCACTTTTTAAGTTGCATGAATTGTGTTTTTACGATTTCTGCATCAAACGACTTTATTTCAAAGCATTTCATACTATTATCAGGAAATACAATTTCAGGTAATAGCTATGAAACGCTTTGAATCGGCAGTATATTTGGCAAGCAAAGTTTTTAGTGGCTCTGGCGATTCTTCAAGTTGATGCAGTTTAATTTTTCCGGCGGCGCAACACATTCCTTTCGTTTCTCCATTAAATTTCAGACTCTAGCAATGGGGACATATTTCAGTCATAGTGTCGATGAGAATATGCGAGCTTAAACTATAATCATCAGCCGGATTGTCCGGAATTGAAGGCATTGTAATTGCGTCATGCTGAACATGGAATCGTGTTTGGTGCTGATTTTCTGTTTTTCATTGATGTCTTTCAGCCTCTCTCAGCTTATCGCGTTCCTTCTGTTGTGAATGAAGCATATCTAAATTTTCACGATAGACGTGTTCGCAACCGTGCATTCTCAAGTCTGGCTGCACGTCAGTCTGCTTCATTTAAGCCATTCTTAGTCTTGCTCGCTTATTTGTTGATTCCCATTCTTCAGTTTGATTTGCATTTAATTGTCGCATTCCTTCCGCTGCGCGAGTACGATGGCCTAAATTGACTTTCTGCGAGGTATTATTTGGATGAATTAAAGCAGATAGATTGCACTCAAACTGCTCTCGAAATTGGTTTTTGACTGAACTTTAAGTTGAATTCGAAACTGCTCAATTGAATTGTTGAACTGTTGCTATTGCTGTGTCGCTTTTGAAAAATTATATGTGGTATTAATAGACACTGACAATCGTTAATGTTCGTTTGTTCAAAATCTTAAATCTTCGAAAGTTTCACTTGAATTCGAATCTGCTCAATTGAATTGTTGGATTGTTGCTACTGCAAAAAAATTATATATAGCACTAAAAGATACAGTTGTAAATGTTCTTCTGTTAAAAATCTTAAATCTCCGAAAGTTTTTATCTATAGCTTTGAAAATTTGACAGAATATTACATTGGAATATACCGGGCTTACTGATCGTTGCATACTGAAGGCCAAGTCACTCTGCAGAAGGTAATCGCAATTAATAGATTCAGTCCGCTTACTTACTTTCATTTGTCATAGATGTGGTAGGTAAAAAAAAAGTAGATATATCTATACAGAAACTACGCGCCTATTCGAATGTAACGTTGTGTCCAAATTTCAAATCAATGGATAAAAACTTGAAACGTTGTGCCAAAATGAACATTCAACATTTACGATAAAGTGGCAATCAAAACACAACCTAATATTATAGAATATTAGACTGATATTAGAATAGGTAATCCATAAATTTATTGAAGAAAACATTTCATTATAAAATATCATGACGTCGACATTTCTGCGACGCAATTACATTCCCTAAAAGTCAAAAAGTAAACGAAAAGCTTAAATTATGTTCTGTTCCAATATTCAACCTTTTAAATAGTTTCGGAACTCCTCTTCCTTTCCTGATCTCCAATATATCTCCAATATCAGTTGATCAGACTTTGTTTATCTGTTAATTGCAGCGTTTTGGCGGGAAACATGTTTATCTTGAGGAGATATAACAAAAAAAAAAAAAAAATGGAAACACGCGCCCATTTAAATGCAACGCTGTGTCAAAATTTCAAGTCAATCGGTGTAGAATTTGAAACGCTGGAAGGAATAGCAGGCCGTCAATGCAGGAAGTAGGCATAATGAATAAATTCTGTCTGCTCATGAAGACGTGGTGTAGGGCGGAGTCAAACAATTCAGTCCGTCAAACAGTTCAGTCCGCTCACTTACTTTTAATTGTCACGGACGTGGAAAAAATATGTCTATATAAAAACACGCGTCAATTCGAATGCAAGGTTGTGTCAAAATTTGAAAGCAATTGGTGGAGAACTAGCAACGTTTTGTAAAGAGCCATGAGGAGCATTTAGATTTTTATTTGTATAGATTACTAAGATATATAACTTGAGAGTTAAAATTTGTAGAAATTCTAAACAAACTTGACAGTGATATGACTAATAAGAATAATTGAAAAGAGTTATAAAACCTGAAATGATAGAAACTCATAAGAACCATGATCAAACATACAACAATAACTTCAGAAAATAGACCAAGCATGATTACCTCTCATAATATCTGACATGTATATAACGGTACGGTCAACTTCTACAACATAATGGGGACTGAATTTCATGGACCGCATTAATTCATAGTAAGACAATTTCAGGTTTTGTAAAAATTAAACATTGAGGAGAAATGGAAGTGGTAGGGGTGAGGGATTAGTTTTGACAAGGTCATTTCTTATAACAAGCTGCAATTAGATATTTTAGGTTTAATTACATAGTAGTGGTAAGAAGAAAATGAGTAGCTATTAACGAAAGTTTACATCACAATTAATTATGTTATATCACTTCATGTGTTCTTCATCCTTGAAAAATTAGTAGTGAATCGAATTATCATATCATATTACTTTTTGACCTTCGTAACAATACTTGTCAAGATTTTCATTGCAGAACAAATTATTTATTGATCTTAATTCCTTTACTTCGGTCAATTTATTACGTTTTGCGCTTATTGAATAATACATGCCGAAATATACTGAATATTACGATGGGAAAATGTTCAGTACGATCGATAGTACCAGTTCGAAATATAATATTGTAACGGGACAGGGATCTATTGCATATTTTAAATCGCTTTTTCGGGATATATTTATGCCTCGAGGCTATCCACAAAGTGTTTCTGCAGATTATTTAAACTATCAAATATGGGATACTATCCAAGCTTTTGCTAGTTCTATGAATTCAGCTTTGGCTACGGAAGCAATATTGCGCGGTGCAGGCGTCGGAGATAAGGTCATTATCAAATTATTATTTGGTCGCTATTGTGAAGATTAATAGCATTGAAGTTTCTTGCTACATAATATAATTGTAAAATATAATAGCAATGTGAACCATGTAAAATTCCTCGTTTCGACAAAGAATATTGTTTTAACAGCCATGCATTATTGGTACCTAGTTCTGGCAAATAAAATCATAACTAGCTCGGCCAAATAAAATCAATTTAAGTTAAGGAGTAGTGGTCTGTCTAAACAAAGAATTGTTGGAATTAAGTTACGTAGTGATATTATAGTCTATTGGATCAAGGAACTATTGTCCATCATATTGGATTGAAAAATATATTCAGTCGATTTCGATTGATTTGCTTGAATTTTTGGCAAACTTATAAATCAAAAATTAATATGGACGACAGTATGGTGATAATATTAATGGATAATAATTCGCCAAATATTTCTTGGTGAATATAAATAAATGCCAACATTAAAATTATTACAGACTGCATCAGAGATGGCAACAACGGTTATATGAATGCCAATATTAAAATCGTTGCAGGCTGCTTCAGCAATGGTAGCAGCAATTGCATGGTTACTAAAAGATGGTATTGGGATGATTGCCCGAATTTTGTTTGCATGGCTTTATAGTCCATATTTAGATGCCGACTGTAAGTATTGGCGATTAATTGCTGATTGTTTCAATGATTTAGCATTTTGTTTGGATTTAATTGCGCCAATTTTCCCAAATCTTTTTATGCTTATCATATGCTTGTCGTCGATGGTACGTGCTGTTGTTGGCGTGGCAGGTAGTGCCACGCGTACTACAATTGTTAATCATCAGGTATATAGTTTATTTATCTGATTTTCATTTTTTTTTTTTTTAAATGGGTACAAAAATAAGATAGGTTTCTTTCAAACCAATTTGTTGTTTTGTAAAGACGAGCAAAAGGTGCACTTACTGATTTTTTTGATGTTCTTGATTTAATGGTAACTTTGTATAAGCTCAAAAAACATTGCATCATGCCGTAAAGAAGAATATAGTCAAAATCAATATAAGCATCAAATCGATTTGAATAAACAGGACGGAGAAATAATAAAATCTATTTGCATATAATATGGCTTTATCGGAATTCTTATAGGCCATATCGGATAATGTGGGAGATGTTGCAGCAAAAGATGGTTCTCAAGAGACACTGATTAATGTTTTTGCCCTTCTTTGTAGCCTGTTATTGCTTCCTGTTGTTAGTGGAAATGTCGTTTCTATTTGGTTCTTATTCTGCCTGTTCACATTCATTCACTTATATGGTAATTATCGTGCCGTTAAATCACTGCAGTTCAGGACGCTGAATCAGTCAATGCTTCGAATTATTGTAAAGTATGTCTTTAAAAAAAAATCGTGGAGTTTGATGATCTTAATTGATTTTATGATATTACAATATAACGTAGCGTATCTCGCTTTATAGGCATACTTTTCATGTAGCACTGTGCGATCATGGAGTGTAATTTTTGAATAATCAGTTGATATTGTAAGTTGAGTTTGTTAAAAAATTTAAATTTACCAGATTGTTTGGGGGATTTGTTAGATTATTAAATGAATTGAGATATGAAACTAGTCATTCATAATTGAAATTTGTTTGTCCAGAAAGACAAACTCGCTTAGAAATTTTTTTTAAATTAATTCTTGCATTGAATTCTCTAACAAATTTTCCAATCTTTGTACATTCTTCAGTAATTATATGGAAACGAGAAAGACCGGTACTGTCAATGAAGTGAATGATGAAGAACCGATATTACTACATTGGAATTCATCAAGGCGCTGTTATGGATGTCGTCTATCAGATGCATTAACGTCGCCGAATAAACTTTTATTTACTTGTCCGAAATTTACTGTTATCTATGATTTGAGGACTAATTACGGTTATTTATCAATGGCTGATATATCCGATATAGCGGATCAGCTTCGTGGAGCGCTCTGCTTGGAATTAATGTTGAATATGAAAGCGTAAGTTTGTGTTATTTTTTATTTTTTGACCTATTCAGTGTTTTCAGTGTTACTCTTTTTAATAGGTATAAAAAAAAAAGTTCTTGATGCATTTTTTCTGCTGTACATTTTGCGCGATAGGTCGATTACTATGTAAAGATAATGCAGTGTCCTGTCTTAGGAAAAGACTTTACTGAGTGAAATGCTTTTCATTCCCGGTATCACTTACGTACCTTTTTTCGGTATCATGCTAGATTTAAATAGAAACACTTCCTTTTTTTTTCTTTTTTTTAATATTCTTCAAAGTTTCTTGCCCCCATGTGAAAAATCAGTTCCAAAGTTTTACAAAGTTTCATGTAAATCGATTCCAGACTTCCCTCATCAGCTGAATTAGACGAATTCATTCAGCGACTGAAGATAACAGGTTGGCTGATCAATAAACATCGACTTGTGTTCGACCGCTGGACTTATTCTGAGAAATAAAGCAGCTTAATATTGTCATATGTTCTATTTTTTTATTTTTTTCCCCAATCTAATGTTCACCATTGTTTTATCCTACTTGTTTTGCATAAAATTTTATGCTAAAAAAAAAAATGCCCAGAGGTAAAAAAAATATTTCCGATGCGAACGGAGCGCTCTACCCCTGAGCCATTTAGTTGGTAGGGTAATTCAAATTCAGTAAGATAAATGACGCTGTAATTTTTCATCACTTGTTTCCTAATTGATTTTGATTTAGAGCAGCCTTATAATTCACTAATCTTTGACTAAACATTTTTAACTTAATAATAAAAAAAAAATGCAGCGAATGACCCACTGCTATTATGTTCCATATTCATGATAATTATGGTTTGTTACATATTCGTCACCTGGCCAGCTCATTTATGAATACTTTTTTTTTAAAATTTGTTTCTCATTCTATAATCACGAAGTATTTTGAAAAATTTCCGACGAATCGATTAGAATTCATTTAAAAGATTTGCAACATAAAAGGTAAGACTAATGTTAACTTTCTTGAAATTCTCCATATAGCAGTCTGTTAACCGTATCTCTGATTTTGTGTCTTGAGATAGACTATGTAAGAAAAAGAGGGCACAGAGATGAATTGCGAAAATTGGTCAAGCAATTTTGGAATAGATAAGTCCAGTTATTATGGAAATTATAGCGGAGAAAGAAAGAAAGGGATCAGAAATCTCTGGTGAAATCCGATCCGCTCATGGACTGGCTGTTATTCATCATTCCACACTAAAACAATATTTTTAAAGCATCAGTGATGAAAAAATCGAAGATTTATTTATATTAAAGCATTCAGCTACGTAAGTTGATGTAAAATCAGAAGAAAACATCAACATGGTAAAAGCAAATATCACAAAATTGAGATTATTACACAAAAGTAAATCATTCAAAAAGTACAAGAGTGCCCGTAATGGTCTGCCTACCTGTTTGGTATTATTTCTTGGCTAGATAATTCATTTATTTTAATAAAGTTTGACCAAAACATTTATATTAATAATTGGAAGCACTGATGATATCAAGGAAAAGAGATTCTTAAGAGCAGGTGTCACTGATCGGCTTTTTTCGTTCTTTTTCAAAAACATGTGATTATATAACAATAGTTATTTAGGAATAAAAAGATCAAAATGTAAAAGGCTGGAGAAAAAACCAAAGTCACAATTATCAGAAAAAAAAATTTAAATAGTTGGAATTCTTATGAAAGATGTAATTTTATTCATTATTGTTAATACGGAGATTTTCCATTTTCCAGCCTATTCAGCTTTTTTACTACTTTTACTAAATAACCTACGGGTAGCAAACGATATCAATTTGAAATCTAAAAAAAGCAAAATTTTTGATAAATGTGAAATAAACAGTGATAACATATTTCACCTCAGATGGAAGAACTAATCAATTTATAGTGAAGAAATCAGATTATCTAGTTACTCTTAGTTATTTTTATAATTTTTTCATCCCAATTTCTTTCTTTTTTCTTTTTTTTTTTTCATAGAAATGGAAACGCAATGAAATAAGTTGTTCCAACAAACCGTGCAGGCTATCAGAAATGCTATTAAATATTAATTAACATAATTTTTAACTTCAAAGAAACTTATAAAATACTAAAGCTATCCTGTATACCAAAGAAATCTGCAATTTCAATTTTTCATGCGAATATCTGTAAGCCATTAGAATAGTTTTTGTCGTTGTTATTCTTCCGATTCCTAAATATAACAAAATGATAAGTTACTTTGATCTCAGTTCCTTAAAAGATAAAGAAAGAAAACTGGAAAGAGGAAGGAAATGTTAATAAGAAATATCAATAAAATAAATCATCCAAGACTAATTTAAATATGCATTAAAAAATGATGGAATAAAATAAAAAAATTAGGAAAAAAATACGAAGAATTGAAAAAGAAGTTACTCTGGTAGATTCGAATTATTTCGAATTTTTAATTTCGTTCGGAGAGGATTGTTGCTGTTGATGTTGTTGGGATGATTGAAAATTTGTCGTAATTTCAACATTTGCATCAGTTTCTGCTACCCTTATGTCAAGTTTCTCTTGCTCTTCTGGTATACGAGTTTGATACCTGAAATGAAAAACTCCAATTTAAAATTTTATTCATAGTACTTCGATTGTACCAGCTAATTTCGAATTTTAATTTCCAGCCTTATTTCATTGATGATTTTAATCTACTGAATCGAAAAAGAACAAAAAAACATTTGCAATCATTTTGTTTTGCCATCATATCATCTCGAAACACAAGTTAAAAAAGTTTGGAGCAATAGACTTTTTTTTTCAATACTAATAAAAAATGTTAAAGGTACCAATCACGATTAAATTCAAGTTGATCAAGTATATGTTGGGCATGCGGATTTACCAAATCTGCCCATGTTTCAAATAATGGATGCACGATATAATCGATAAAGCCAACCTGAATAAGACATATTAAATTTCTACCCAATCATTAAATGGGACTATGTACTACCATTATTATGTTATTAATTACCATCAACCAATTTTTTTTTCTTACATCTCTGTAAGTATTCATATGATTATATATGCTTCCAGAAATATATCTCCCAAAGTCCTATGTTATTTTTTCTCATAAATTAAACAAAGGCTATTTTTTTATGCTTTGTTATTTAAGAATGGTTGGGAATTATTGGAATCATTCGAATAATTTGATTTAATAAAATATTCTCTTAGTACTGACATGTGATGGCATATGTAATCACGATGTCAATTAATGATTAACTTTTTGCAAGATGCTTATGGCAAACGCTAATAAATTATCTTTAATAAAATTAATTGTCGCTGAATAAATTTCATCCAATAATGATCCATAATTTTTACATCTACCTGAGATTTCGCAATCGTGATATTATTTCGATCACACATCGGTGAAATTTCAATGCCTAAGTCTCGTTCCCTATCACCCTGCCTCCAGTATTCTTCCATTATATTTTTTACCCAAATATTGTACAAGTCAATTGGTTTCGTTGGATTTGATAAATCTGCCAGGTGAATCATTGTTTGCATTACCTCAAAAACATATGTAAAATAATTCGATGCTAACATTGCAGTATATAAATTATTGATTATCAACGAGTATTAAGTGTGCTAAATTATCGGAAAATCCCCTTTTCTGAAACAAAAAGTTAATAATTTGGATGAAAAACCTGTATGCGATCCGTTTTATCCAATGTTAAAACTGATGAACCAGCGACTTTCTTTGCTTCAACCATAGTTTTCAAATCAGCTAGTATATTCATATGCTTCGACATATCTGTAGCCAATACCTGTAAAAAAAACGATTAAACAAAATTATTGGTCTTAATGGTTAAAAATATAAGTTACTGACTGGACCTAAAAAGTAAGCAAAGCTTCACCACATTAACCATTTTGATAATATGTCTGATAAGTATCGTCCTTACATCTTTTTTTTTTTATAATACAGCATTTAGTTCTCATAAAGTGCCCTCAATGAGCAGATAATTAACAGTTATAAAATGTTCAATTAGAAATTTTTTTTTTTTTTCTTCTATTCATTTTTTGTTTTATTAAAAAATATTGTTAATTTACAAATAACATGCAAATGTTATTATGTATAATAACTAATATTGAAATTTTTGCTCATCCACATTCAATAAAGCAGACACAGATTTAATTATACTTTATAATATAAAACCAAATCCTTAGCTTTAATAAGAAAAAAAAAATACTCATTAATTTTTTTTTTTTTTTTTTTTTTTTTTTTTTTTTTACTAAAGCTGAGGGTTTGGTTTTATACGTAGAAAAAAACTAACTTCAATTTTTTGGTTCTTTGTTAAAGTTTCATGAAATAACATTTCGACAAAAAATCATAAAGTAGCTTTAGTGAAAAAAATCATTTGTTTTATCCTTTTTTTTCCGAATCATTATTTTTCTTCTTTTGAAATGAATTCATTTTCCATATCATAAAAAATTTCCCTAATAAAACAATTAACCTTATACAATTTGAAAAAAAAAAAAAAAAAACTGCATGTCGATATGTTATAAATTAAAAAATTATTATAAATTATTTACTTGTCACGACTTAAAAAAAAAAAAAAAATGATTGAAATTTGAGTAAAACTTCAAGATCTGCAGAAGAATAAATTTTATAGATAATGAAAGTAATCAAGATATAATTCGAGGAAATGAATGAATTTTTTTACTGTTTCCTGCATAATGAAAGTTCAATTATTTGATTAGGGCATTATTGACGGTAACAAAGTAACATAAATAAACGTAATTTTGAAAAGAGAATGAATGAAATACACTCTATGTGTATCAAAGAAAACAAACAATTAAAAGATTTTTTTTTTTTTTTTTTTTTTGCCAATTCAAATGTTGGAATATACAATTACAGATGAAAATGTAACTACCATTTCAATGGTAAGTTTTCGAAATAGTTGACGTTGTTTTTTGCTAAGTGATACGATGAAGTTACAACTGGAATCTTGCAATAATTTGAATGCAACTGCTAAATGATGTTGTTCTAGAACTGATTCATCGTTGTACATTATGGCCAATTCAGAGTCTAAAAAAGAGAAAAAGATATAAAAAACAAAAAAAAAAGAAAAATTTTTATCAAGAATGAGTTTTCAGAAAACGAAAATAAAACTAATAAAAGAACAAATAAACAGAATATTCGTCTTTATTCATTTTTTAAAAAAATATAAAATTTCAAAAATGAAATTTTAACTCCAAAATGATTATTAAAATGGTGGATTTCTTTTAACAATTTCATCAGCATTTATATATAACAACAAATAGAAAATAATTTTTTTTCAACTTTCTTAAATTTCATTTAAAATGAAATTTTAAAATTAAAAGAAAATTTTTAAGTTTCCTGTTTAATTTTCATATAAAGAAAAAAATATTACTGGTATTAATGAGGTAATGATTTGTAAAACCCGGATGATCAACATCATGTATGGCACCCGCAAATATCGATGCTAACACTTCCAATTCCGAGAAAACATTCTGAAAATTTGCAAAAGAAACGAAAAAAAGAATTCTTTTTTATCAATATATTCTATCCATTTAAATTATATTAAAAATCTCCCGAATATAAAATTTCAATCATTTTTTTTTTCGGAATTTCCTCAGAAAAGAGAAATCATTTTCCGAATACAATTTTAACTGTCTTTTTTTTTTTTTTTTTTTTTTTTTTTTTTTGGAAGTTCAAAAGGAAATAAATAAATGCGTAATAAATTTTTTGATTTTATAATAAATATTTTTATTATATTTTATATTTTATTTATCTCCATCATAAATAATGATGGAGATTAATAAAAATAAGGCAATCATATTTCCTTTCTTTTTAAAAATGAAAATGGTCTAAAGAAATGATACGAAATAAAAGTGATTAACTATTGTCTAAGCAAGAAAAATAGATAATAATGTTTCAGTGATAATAAAAATATAATAACGGGAATAATGATAATACCTGAAGAGCTGGTGATGAAATGAGGACATTAACAGATTGAGTTACATCAGCAGCATGGATTTGATTATGATAAGGATTATCTCTGTAGTGATGTTCCAAATGAAGTAAATAATTTAACAAAATACCTGATGGGATTTCAAACGTCTTCAGTAAACCTCGTTTCTGAAATATGCGAATGTATTGAAAGTATGTTTTAATCAAACAAAGACACCTTGGTGTTTTTGATACGAAATATTAAGCTAATATTTTATAATAAAAATTAATAATCAGTGTTTCCAAAGAAGGTAAGATTTAGCATTGATTCCTTTTTTTTTAATAACTTTTTCAATGATACTAACTATTAATAAGTTGGAATAATAATATGGTAGTAAATTTTGTAAAATTAATGGTGAATGATTTTTGATCGTTTTTTACCATTGAGGAAGATGGATTCATACAGCTTTATAAAAGTTAAGTTTCATTCGGAATAAAAGTGTTGAATCTCATTCAATACAGATCTAAGGAAGATTAACATGCTAATTATTTTAGGAGAAAAAAAATTCCTATGCGAATTCGTCTATTTTGTAAATTATAAAACATCCCTATGACGATCGATATGCTTCATTTCCGAATTACTTCATGCCACTTAAAGCTTTTTCTTTATGAAATTAACAAAAAAAAAAAAAAAGGTTCAATTGAAAATCCGATTAATGATGCAAGTAAAGATTTTCCAGTGATGCATAAATACATAAAGTGAAATTCAGAATTCCACTTTCTCTTTAATCAGTTTTTAGCTTGAATGGCACTTGTTATTGGTTTAGCAAGCATTTTGCAAGCAAACATAAATTTGAATAACATTTAAATAAATAATAGATGAAACTTTAAATAATGATTATTGTTGTTTCCATATTTTACACTCGCCACATAACTTTGTCAAAAATATAAAATGCCAACAGTATTATGTAAGAAAAGTATGTATGAATTATAAAAAGTATATAATAAAACAATTATATAATAAAAAAAAACAATTTATAACATAAAATTAAAATAATTTCGCACTATGAAACAAGTAAGCACTTAAATGAATCATTTATCCTTTAAATAAATCATTTGTTATTATTTACTTTTTCCCCGTTTTTTCAGCTACAAATTTTAAATCACTTAAAATATCAATGATCAACTGACTCTAAAATCAGCATTGATCATATACACACTAAATTTTACGGAGTATTGTTAATGATACAATTCAAAAAAAAAAAAAAAAAAAATATTTTGAAGATGTTTTTCAAAAAATATGAAAGAAAAATATATAAACTAACCTCCATAATAGTAAAAGTAATAGAAGTAAGCGAATGTCCCTTGCTGAATTCTTGTATTTTGAATATATCTGGCCCCCATTCATCAAGCTTAAACAAAAAAAGGGATAGAAAAATGAAAAAAGAATAGGATCGCTTAAAAGTAAAATGGAAAAGAGGAAAATAAGTAAGTGTAATAAATGGAAAAGAGGAAAATAAGTAAGTATAATAAATGTGTCGGTTTTTTCGCATGTAAAATAAAGTCACATAATTTTAGAAAATAATGATAAATGATCAAATCAAAAAAGTTTAGTTTTTGACTGACTCTAAAATTTATTATTTTTAAAAGGTTTTCATCAAAATTGACTAACTTTTAAAACAGCAAAATTATCAGTCATTATTATTCAGAATTATATTTTCAGGAGACTTTTTTGGGTACATTCTCATACTTTTATGATTTTACCTAATTTTTTTTTTTAAATAAATTCAAGTATTTTAAAATCAGTGGATACTGTACGTTTCTTTAGTATGGAAAATGGGTTATAATTATAATTTTAATAATCAAATATACCTTTTGCATATAAATCTCTAATTCTTTGTGACCATCAACACCATATTCTGGTATATGGCTAGCATGGGATGGTTTCAACTTTCGTATGCCAATAATTCGCGACATTGTCGCCGTCTTAGCTTTATCCAACAATGACACCGAAACATTATCTAAGGCAGAAGTAGATGCTGTTTCATCTGGTACCTGAATTTTCAATCAGCATTGTTTCATAATTTTCGATATTGTAAGCAAATAATAAGATTGTTTTAAATTTCAAAATATAAATTTAAAAATTACAAAAATTCCAATCACAATTATAAAGCAAATGAATCATGGTTTTATTTTCAGAAATACCTCATACAAATAATGCTCAAAATCTATAATTTCAAATTTTTAAGCATATTTGAAAAAAAAAAAGAAAAAAAAAGAAAGTGTCAACTTGCAACTTTTTATTATTTGAATAAAAAAGAGGAAAAATTTAAATAAATATATCGAATTAAAGTGCAAAATGAATGTAATTTTTTTTAATTTTCAAAGGAAAGAAAAAGATCTCATATGAACAGAGAAACGATATGCAAAGTAATCATGTTGTACAACAAATACTCTTACTCAAACAGGAACTAATAGAAAAATCAAATAGAATAAAAAAAAAATATAAATGTTATGGTCAACTATTATTTCATCTTTTTTTTTTTCATTTAAATATTTCCCGGATCAATTCAGTTAAGAAGATATGATCAAAAATGCATTACTGTCTTGCTAAATTTGTTTTAAATCTAACAAAAACTAATGAATTTCAAAATTTATTGCAAAAATTAAACCAAATTACCCTTAAGTTTTGTGATACTTCATCGTCATCTTTGTTCATATAAGTATTGATAAGAAATTGCGATATTTGTATACCCGATTTCGATGATTCCGCAAAATGTATAAGTTCCTTGTTGAGCATTTTCCGAAACTGTAAGAAAGAAAAAATGAAAAAACAGTTCAAAGATCATTTTTTTTTTGTCTTATCATTACAATTAAAGATAAGAAAAGTAAGGAAATAAACAGATGAATTAAAATAACAAAATATCAATGTAGAAATTATTCAATTCATCCAATCATTTGCTTAAAAAAGGATTAAAAAATGAATGAAATATAAGAGAAATGTGAGAATAAAATGAAAAATGAACTTGAAGAAATGTAGCATAAATTTTTAATTCCGATGGTCAAATAATCATTGAAAATATTCATTACTTATTCATGCATTCAGGCTTCAATTATATAACTGAATAAATAAATTATTCAAATGCCTTTATTAGGCCAGCTCACCTAAGCATCTAATCCTTAAATATTTATTCATATATTCATTCATTAATTCTAATAGCTGGATGAAATCAATTATTATTCAGTAGCTTGCTTAGTTAATTCTAATTAAACTTATAACTCATATCATTAGAAAAATTTCCAAGATAAGTATTAATGTTTACATCGTGTTTTCTCTTTTTTTTTGTCAGTTAGTTGATGATCAAATAGATCCATAGCTGACCATTTAATAATCCAAATATTTCGATTAACTGACTGATATATTGATATAGCTTATCACTTATACTTTAAAACTAATTTAATTTATAATAATAAAAAAAAGAAAATTATAAACATTGCAGTGATAAAACAAATTTTATAAAACATAAACTTATCTTAAATTCCATGACTGATTAAAAATATATATCCATGTTACACATACAATTATATTTCCAAGAAAGATTCAATATGCATACATAAATACGATTAAGTTGTACATTTTGTAACGGCTTGAGGGGAAGCCTTAAGCATTATTCATATTAAGCTTAGAATATATATATCCAATAATGCATATAGTCATTTCATCTTGAAAAAAATGAAAAATAAAAGAAAAAGTTCAAAAAAAAGGAGAGAAAAAGAATGAAAGAAAAAAACATTTAAAATTATTGTTCATACTTGAGCAAAAATAGCAAAATGTCACAGATTATTTATCACAAGAAATGCTTAATTCAATTAGATAGAAACTTTCCATCTTATCAATACTTAAAAAAAAAAAAAAAAAAAAACCTTGTAGAATTTAATAAAATTCATTAACACTCAGATGTATGCATGCATTTACCTCGTCAAACAAAAAATTTGACAATGTTAGTTTATAAAAAAAAGTATTTCTTAACTTATAAATTAAATGAATCAAAAACTTTGCAAAATTCTAAAATTTTAATGGGATAGAAAGAAATTATAGCAAAAAATTCCATCACTATAAGATTTCGAACTATTTATTGCAATTACTGAGTATGTTGTAAATAATTGTTTAAATTATCTGCGATTATTACATTTATATATAACTGATTAATTAATAATTTTCGCTTGCAATTATTTATGCACCTTTTCTTATGACACATCTATAAAAATTAGTTTTGTTAGAAAAATAAGTAATGGATAAATCTGTTTTTCTTTTTACAAAGCTTTCTATAAAGAACACACGTGTGAGCAAGGTATCGGCACGTGCATGTTATAACATTTGCGGTACGTAAATAATGAGTAATGGATAAATCTCTTTTTTTTTTTTTATCTTAAATTTTAAAATTTGCAATCATTCTGTTGCTATCATAGAGAAAAATAGTTAAATATAAATCACATAATCAATACTTCAGGGTTGCTGCTTTTAAATTCTTCGATATATAGTAATATATGATGATAAAGGAAAATAATAACTTATCAAATAATCATTCATGAATTTATTTCTGAAAATTTTCGGTTAATTAAAACCGTTTAATTAAAATGATAGCCACTTAACTGAAACTGTTTAATTAAAACTGCTGAAACAAAAACTAATTTAATGGATAAAATAAAATGATAATTTCAAGTGCATCGACTAAATAATATTATGATAAGTTCATTGAGAAGAAAAATTTGAATCATTTCTAATTATAAATAGTACACAAAATGATGGCAAGAAAAAGATAAAAACATGAATAATATTATCGTAAATTGCAGTCATCGTTAAACTATTACAATCATCATTTGATACAAGCATTAAGATATAAAATTTATTAAACTTAAAATTTATTTTGAAAGTACAAAAATATATTTCCTCCTGAAATAAATTTCGGACTTTTGTCTTTTTATCACATAATTGTTATCAGTTTCATATCAATTTCACGACAGTTTCATATTAATTTCATATTAATGGTTCATTTATCGCATCAAAAATAATTTTATACATGATTTTAATTACATGCAGGTAATTCATTTATCACATTAGCAATACCTTTACATTTAATATGATAAATGTTATAGTATGATAATTACTATTAAATAATAAATGAATGAAAATAGAAAAAAAAATTATTTCGTTTTTCTCGTTTTTTTGTTAAAACCATAAGGGTATTTTATTGGAAAATGTTAAAAAAGGAAATTTATATTACAAAGAATATTTTCTTCATTCAGTCATCTACAATAAACATTTTAAGAGAGTTAAAATCACATAATCCATTTTTTATTATGCATTCGAAGTGCAATAAAAGAATTAAATTGACAAAGAAGAAAAAAAATGAAAATGAAAGGAAAGAATTTTAATATCATTTATGAATTCCTAATTAAGGATGATTTCTGGACATGGTTACCGTTGTTAGGCGATTACTTTATCAGTGAAAATTATAGATTAATCTCGTTTTTTTTTTTTTTTTTTTTTTTAAAAAGGAAAATAATGACGTGAAGCATAATGATGGTCATATTCTAATAATGAGAGATGCTAATGAAGCATTTTCTACTTTTTTTTTCTTGCTATGAATTTTGATAATTCAAAGTTATTTATTTTTGCAACTCTTTAATTATGTTTTAAATTGATTTTTTTAATTCGATTGATTTATAATTATGAAATCCAAATTTTCCTAAAAATTAATAACATGAAACCACCTTTATCATAAATTATCAAAAAATTTATCCAATATTAACGTCTCTAAAGTTAACAGTTAGCATAAATCCAATTTTTATTATTATTTGTAATTCCAATGTTCCCATATGAAAATATGCTAGATATTTTTCTTTCTTAGAAATTATTAATTATATGATTGCATATCTTCCGTACTTGATTAAATTTTGCAATTATGATGATAATTATGGAAGATTTGAAATTTAAAAACGAAAAAATGGAAATAAAAGAGTAAATCAAACTCTCCAAATTATTATTTCCCAGAATTTCCGTCAATTTTCTACCAAATAGAAAGTAATTCTTTCCAAATTAAATAAATGATTTTATTTAAGAAAATAATTTTGTCCCATATATTTTAATCTATGTTTTTCGAAATATTTTAAATTTGCGAATGAATAATAAAAAAAGGATAGCAATCAAAATCAGTATTTCTTATCAATGCTATTAAAGATATCAGATTTATAGTAATATAAAATACTGAAATGACTAACTTTATTCGATGCCATATCAGATACAGATCGATGGGTTTGGATAGTTTCCAACTGATCCAAGCACCAATCCAATTCATCGAGAGTATCTTGGCCACACTGTACAACATCAGCCGGTAATGGTGTACTGTGAAGCGGAGGTCGTTTTGGAATTGGTCTTGCACGGTTCTCATCCGGTGGTATATTTGCTATTAGAACCAAATTACTGCGTACATTTCGTAAACCGGCCAAAATTTGCGCAAATGGCGTAACGATCAAATCTTCACCACACCTAAAATGTAAATAAATCCATAATTAATTTTTCATATTCAAATTTATAGTTTACTGGAAAATTTCCCTTTAATTTCAATCATTTTTTACTGATTTCAAATTCCATTTTTTATTGTTTTAAAAAAGAATCGATAAGAAAAATTAATAATACAAAAAATACAATTCAAGGAATTTCCTTTCCTTTTTTTCCACAATCAAAAAATTGAAGAACGTAAATTAAAGTTTTTTTTTTTTTTTTTTTTACTTTTCTAATAATAAATCTCATCAACCGAAGAAAAATATATTTGTGTAATAGTAACAAGGTTTTGGATTAAAATTTTCCGAAAATTTCATTGCTTGATAAAAAGTAAAAAATTACTTTAAATTACACCAACCTATAATTCTATTTCATAATTCATCGTTAAATTTTCTAAATCATTCGTTTAAAAATTACTATTGAAATCATTTCTCTTTAATAATAATGCTAATGAAGTACTTTTCATTAATTGAAATTATGCTTCAATCTTATTTAATTATCCAATTTCTTTTAAAATAAATTATTCAAACATTATCGCTCAATTATCATACAATTATTTAATTATCAACTTTCTTTACAACTAATTTCTTATGCACTACGTTACGATTCCTAAGCACTACTTAATTGCCTAAGTTGCAACTAATTATTCAATAGTTTTTTTCTTAAAAGGATGATTCACCGACTTAAAACAGGAATTCCGGAAAATATTTTATGATATCAAATATATTTTTAGTTCGTGTTGCACAGGAAAATTCAGTATAATTCATTATTAATATACCAATAGCATTTTCATTTACTGCTAGTATATTTCTTGCAATGATAGTAATGATGATGACGATGATAATGACGATAATAATAATTCATTATGCTAATACTGAATGATGAGTGTGATAAAAATTTAGCACTAATCAAAAAGTTGTCCTAAACATTAATCAATGAAAATTTCTAACAAAATTATTTGAACTAAAAATTTATAAAAGTCAGTGATATGCTAAAATCTTTCATCCCGACAATTCCTGTCTCTTTCGATTCTTCTTTTTCTGTTTCCTCAACTAAATTTCTTCCGGAAAATTTGATAGTGTCATTTTGTGTTATTTTCTAATTTAGAATATGAAAATTAATAATGTAAATACTAACCCTTCTTGACCTTTTTTTGGAAACATGCAAATCCTAAAATTTAAGCTAAAATAAACTATTATAAAGATATATAATAAATATCGACTATTCTCAAATATGCCAAATAAATATATTGAGCAAAATGAAGTCAAAGAATAACCGGTTTATAATTCCTGTTTCACAAAGATATCCCACTCTCCTTTGTCAAAAATTATATATCCCAAGCGATATAATTTCTAGGTGAACTACTAATATAATCTTCGTATATTATATTTCATGATGTCATTTCATACATGTATTTTGACAATTTGATAATTTTTTAAAATCACTGTAATAACTAAGCAATGTAAATTTTCCATTTTTTTTTTTTTTGAATTCACGTATCCAGTGAATATCATACACTATAAATCTAATCCCATTTCATCAGATTTTTCATAAAACTATTCGTCATCAGGTTATTCCGATTATTTCATTCCTTTTTTATTTCAGTTTTTTTGTTTCAGATAATTTAGTTTCATTTCAGTTTTTGCTTTTCGATGATATACCACCAATTTTTCTTCTTTCTTTTATTTTAATTGAAATATATAATTTTGTTAGTCTGTTTTTTTTTCTTCAAAAAAATGATGTCTCAATGTTATTATTTTCCTTTGCCAAAATAAAATTTGTAACATGAAATTGTTTTTTTTTTCCTTTTCTTTCTTTTTTCTCTCTTTTTGAAGGAAACAATAAAAAAAAGCGAAATTTGAAATATTAAGATTTAAAATAAAGATTTTCGTTTTTCCTTTATTTCTAAAACAGAATTATTCTAAAAACTGACATAATTTAAACGACAATTTTTCATCCTTGTAAAATTTTCATTGATACTTTTCAAATATTTTTTATATTTTCGAAAGTATCATCAATTGTTGTTTCCTTTATCAAAAAAGAGAAAAAAAATTAAGCGTTCGAAGTGAATGTTCTCGAGAAATGATGGAACAGAAAAGAAATAAAAGAAAAAAGAGAGCGAAGCATTCTTATCTGATGGAATTTTTTTTCCCCCCGGAAAACAACGAAAAATAGAAATAGATATTTTGCATTTGCAATACAAATTGCATTTCGATAAGATTTCTCTTGAAAAATTCAGCGAAGATATCAAAAACATATCACATACATACACATACACATTGCACATTACACATTACACATTACACATTACACATACACATACATATACATATACACATACACATACACATATACACATACACTTCCATATATTTGGAGGAAGTATAGATTTATGATTTAGCAGAGAGTTTCAATTGAAGAATTAAAAAATATACATCAATATATCTCTACTTTCACAGGCATGGATATTAAAATGACAGCGTATACAATAAGGAAAAAAACAAATTAACTTTTTCAAATCAAATCTTTGATTTTCTGAGTTCAATTCGAATTTAACATATAATTATCAAATAAAATTTAGAATTATTTCAAATTCTCGCCGTAATATATTTACTGATTACATCATTAAATGCAACATATAAATAATTTTTGACGAAATCCTTTTTTTAAGATTATATTATCTCATATCTGAAATTTGAACTAAATTTTTAAAAAGAAAGAAAGAAAAAAAGAACGTTTTAATCGAAATTCAAATTTAACAAAATGTAAATAAAAAAATGTGCGAATCATTTGTAACTAATTCAAAATGATATAAACCATATATTATCTAAAATATTATTTGGTGAACTTCTTTTACTTCTGCTATCGTGTTACTCTAATATGTTAATCCATAAAATAGCAATTTTTATTTTACTCCAATCGGAATAACTGAAATATGTTATAATATAAATATATTGAAATAATCAAGATATTTTCGTATTATATAAATATCTCGGTATAAATAAGTGATTTCGTAATGCGAAATTATTTTTATTGCAGAATATCTCTGATTCATCACTTGAAATAAATTAAAAATGCCTTATCAAAACAAAAAGGAAAAAAAACCAAGAAAAATGATTCATCATTTGAAATGAGTCATTTTGAATATCAACGAGTGTTACGATATCTAATGCAGTTCTCATCTTTGCGATTATCAAGCTTAATTTCAGCAGTAAAATATTACAGACTAGTCCACATATAAAGGTTTTGATCTTACGAAAATCTCATATGCGATATCTAAAATATTGTAATTTCCACTATAAAAAAGTTCGGAATTATCTATTAGGACATAACTCTCATCGACAACTCAAGAAGCAATGCATTTCAACTCAAACTTCAATCCTTCACTAAACCTTATCAGTTTTCAAATCCAAACAAATCTAGATAAACTTCCCTACTATCAATCAATAAACAAAAGGTATTCAAATTATCGATTGTATTATCAATATTCATGTATCAATTGTATAGTGTAATAATTGCAGCAGTTTATTACAAAGCCTTCATTACACAACAAATCATCTTTGTCAAATTTTTCAATCTCCTAACAAAAACCTTTCATTGACAATAGTCATGCTATTGCAGAAAAATGCTTGAGCTAATTTACATAAACATTTTGAATGAATTCTTAGTAACATATAATTCGATTTCAAAAATTAAAAAGAGAATTGTTAAGTCGTTGAGTAAATGTAAAAATTCCTTATCTATTCATACTGACAAATATCAAAATTAAATACTGGAACTCGACTTTCTTTTGAAAAAATTTCGTTGAATAATGGAAAAAAAGAAATAAATATTTCAAGAACGAAATAAATTTCATATAATAAAAAGAAAATTTTTACTTGAAATTAAAAAAATAAGTGCAAAAAGATATGTCATACATTCTTTTCATTCTCCTTCAATCTCTGCTTTTATTTTTATTTTCCAAACAGATTTTAGCTGAGAAATTAATATGCAAATACTTTAGTTATGTAAATCCATTTAATATTAGAAGATGAAAGAAGAACTGAACATATTTACTTAGCAATATCCTGCATTAATCTTGAATATGCATAAAAGATGATTAACAAATTGCAATGGACAAATTTAAAGTAATGTCAAGATATCGTTTTTTGACGATTTATAGCATTTTGGATTCATTAAACGAATAAATAATATTTTTTTAGAAAGGAAATGAAATGAAATTTTTATCCGTTATTTTTCGTACACAAATATCCTGAATATATTAAGACTTAATTTAATAACGATTACTGATAATGATGTAATAATCGTAACAATAACTCTAAAGCTATCAATATATTTGACGACTTGATAACAATTTGATAACGACTAATTTGAATAATAATAGTGATGATAATTAAAACTGCGACAACTTCTGAGCTACCAATATATAGTCATTATAACATAACAAGAGAATAAAAAAAAAAAAAAAAGTAGGAATATTTTTAAATCGGAATGATAAAAATGTCATAATTTTAATTTATGAAATTTATTACAGATGATTTTGTTGTGCAATGAAATCCTTGATATGACGAGTTTTACTTGCCGCAACTACGGTACACAGTGAATTGATGAATATCGATAATACATTGATTTCTTTGATAGGAGGGAAGTTGGGAATTGATAGGGTTTGATAAAGTTTGGAAAGAGCCACTTATAGAATACCGGCCAGAGCGAAGAATGAATGAATGAATCTCTTCAGATAAGAACTCTTTTTATGATGAAGTTGTTTACTACATATGAATCCTAGTACAATTTACGATATATTAATTATAACGTAAAGATCAAAAGTTTGCTTATATCAAGATATTTTATAATACAAAGACTTTTGATTAAATCGTTTCACTTGAAAGAAAAAAAAAAAAAAAGAAAAAAATGAAAATATTTGTTGTTTTCTCTCGTGCATTCCAAAAAATATTTCGATTTTTCGACAAAAAGTATACTTCACTTTGGTTTTGAAATTCTCAATAAATCCATCTAGTTTATTTTTTTATTTTCGTTTAAATGTGTACTTTAAATTTTACTTGTGTATTTTTCTGAAATTTGAGGCTTACTTCAATTCTCAAATTACCGAACTTTCAATTGTTTCAGCATTATTTCATTCGAAAGTTTTAACAGTCTTGAAAAAAAGGAAGCATCGGGAAGATTGAAAAAAAAAATAGCAATTCGAGGCATTTTTTATCATAATCGAATAATTTAATTTTCATTTCATTGAAAAAAATTCTGCAAAGTTTTTTAAAATTATTGTTGGAAATTGAAATATTTTGATTTATATACATATTTCTTCTTTTCCATATTTTGAAAGATAACTGGATCATTTATAGCTTGATAAAAAGATACACAGACAATGACGACATGAAAGTTTGAATTGTGACAAGCTGCGATAATGATATTAATTAACTAGATACTAATGGACTATCGTCATTAAGTGTAATCAATCATCCAATTCGTTTATTATTATCGAATTGTAGAAGAAATGCTGAACAATTAATATATAATTGCAATTAAATAATCATTCAAATAATACAGAAATGAAATAAGAAAAATCGAAGTTTTAAAAAGTAAATTAAAAATTCTGCACTAATTGAAATGCTATTAATTATCTAACAATAAAGCATACAGTTTTATTAGCATTATATTCATATTTTATTTAGACCGAAATATTTTTTTTGTCTTCATTTTTTTTTTTTTTTTTTTTTTTTTTTTTTTTTTTTTTTGGGATCTTTGAAGTGCATTTAGTGAATTCAATGAATTTTTAATTGAGAAAAAAAAAAAGATTAAAAATAAGGAAAACGAAAAAAAAAATGAGTAAAGAAGAGAAAAAGTTAAAATAAAAAGATGCTTACTGCGGTGCAATGGAAGCAATCGATGAAGTACGTGAAGCGGAACGATTGAATTCACGTTCGTCGGTGGTTGGCCGATAAAGAAAGGATTCTCGTCTTGGTTGGCCACTACTTAGGCCTACCTTCAGATTAGAAGCGTCCAAAGTAACGATTGTAGTTGGGGAATTGAAATCGGTCGAATTGGGCCTGAGAAATTGTTTAAAACTCTGGTCACGTTTCTGAATGGTAAATGAGGTACGCCTCACATGCTCTGCCAT
Organism: Onchocerca lupi; assembly: GCA_028564675.1. Lineage (NCBI taxonomy): Eukaryota > Metazoa > Nematoda > Chromadorea > Rhabditida > Onchocercidae > Onchocerca > Onchocerca lupi. The sequence continues at coordinate 26,033 of JAOVVO010000256.1, forward strand.
TGTTGCTATTATTATTATGATTATTATTAATATTAGTATTATTGTTACTGTGTCATTATTATTACTATCATTCAGATAAATTAAAATGAATTATGTAAAATATAATTGTTCATAACAGTAAGAAAAATAATATATAGCAGCAATAAATTAAATAAATACTACAAAAGAAATTAATAGTTGCAATAAAGCAAAAGAAAAGTGAAGACAGCAATAAAATTTTCGAGATTTAGTTAGAGACAGTAAACAAAATGATGATATAGTAATTATTTGTTGTTGTGGCTGTTTGTTATTATTATTATTATTATTATTATTATTGATTATAGTAATAATAATGCCAGTAATAATAATAATAGTAATATAAATAGTAGTAGAAAAGTAGATTCGTTATGCTTAGAAAGATATATTATTGCAAAATTTAGCATGCATATTTCAGTGAATAATTATAGGTATATTCAATGAATAACTGCAGATAGTTTAAATAAGAAGAATAATAATATTTCTTTTTTTTTCTTTTTGATTTAGATAAATCGATAAGATTGTTGATATGATTAGAAGAAGAAATAATAAAGAAGATCAGAAATAGAGCGAAAAGAAGAGAATAATAATAGATGAAAAGTTGAAATAATCCAATAGAAAATATATGATATATTCCGGAATATGCTTTAATCCAGGAACTTTTGTTGCAAAAGTCGATTATCCGATATCTGTATCGATTAATAAATATATTATATGTCGAATATATATATATAGACAGAAAAAGTTGATCAAAAAAAAGAAAAAAAAGACAAATCTTCCGACAAAGATTCCTAAAAAGCATAGCTTTTGAAGAAACCTAAACACATGAAAACTCCCAAACATCCTTCTTTCATCTCATTCAACTGAAGATGTTGCGATTGTCAATTATTTGATGAATATTCAAGTGTGTGTGTGTGTGTGTGTCTGTGTATGTTCGTGTATGTGGTGTATGTATGTTAGTTAGAAAATATCTACTGGGTGATTAAAAATTTAAAGAAAAAGGATTTCTCTAAACAACAAATAACTAATCCGTTAATTAAAAATCCCCCAATCATCCTAAAATCTAAGCTTTAAACGACAAAAATCCAAATGTCGCATTTAAAAATTTTTATTATCCAAATATTATGCTTGAAACTTTATGAATGTCTTAAAAGTTTATGCTAGAAAAAGCGAGAGAGAGAGAGGGATGAGAGAAAAAAGGAAAGAAAGATATAAAGAGATGAAAAAGATAGAAGGAAACGAAAGTTGACAAGAACAAAAAGCAAATAGCAATAAGTCAGTTTAAAAAAAAAAAAGATAGAAAAAACCAGAGGAAAAGTGAGAAAAAGAAGAAAAGAGAAAAAATATGTAGAATATGAGAAAAGAATGAATTGGTGAATTGCAAAACAAATAAGAATTATAGAAAAAGAAAATAAAAAAAAGATATAGGATAGTTTAATTGAAAAATAGAAGTTTGAATAGAAAAAAAAATAAATGGGAAGGAATGATATTTAATATCAAAGATTTATTTTGCAAAATGAATCGAAGAAACAAAGTACTACCAATAATATTAAAAGTTAAGCTTAAATGTTTTTCCATAAATTTAAATTCTTTTATATCATTTAAACAACATGAAACGCTTTCATCCTTTCCTATCCTCTTCCTCTTTTTGTTTCTTCTATACATCTTTATTGTTTTTTCATCTTATCTTTATCATTTACGCCTATTCCTATTATCATTTCCCTTCTTTGTCTTTCAAAAATTTCTTTTTTTCTTTTTCTTTTTCTCAACGGGAGATAAAGCAGAACAAATGTGAGAATGAAATGGAAGCAAAAACAAAAAGCATTCCTCTTTGTTAAAATTTATCAATTTTCTTTCCCTTTTCCATTCAATCCTGTTTTCTTTTCACTCTTCACTCAATTTTCTTTTTTTTTTCCAAATCATTTTTCATTTTTTTCCGATCAACTCTTCTTCCTCATCTCTCTCTTTTTTTTTTCCATCAATATTATTTTTTTGGAGAAAAAGTGTGAAGGAAGGAATATTGGTTTTTTGGAGAAAAAGTGTGAAGGAAGATATAAGGGTTAAAGGTCGAAAAGGAATGCAATTTGAGAAACACTTGAGTTGCTTTTATTTTTATTTTTATTTCTTCATCAACAAATCTACTAAGAAATAATAGTAACAAATAAATGATTGAATGAATTACTAGGCAATGAAATAAATTTATTAATTCAAATAAATGAAGATAAACATATATACGTATATAACACAATATTAATTTAAATAAACGGAATGCCTATATTCCAGTTCAGCTTAGCAAAAATGGCTCATTTGCAGCACACATTCAATCTCTATGCTTCATTCAAGCAAGCAAAATGCTATGTGATTTATCGAATATAACAGCTTCATTATGTACTCCAGCTATTCTGAGGGAAATTTCAGAGGGAAGAATCAGCTATCAGATAAACCGACTAGTCTTCCATCCTAAAGTCAAACGATTGATCATTTGATATTTGCACGTTAAAATCAGTCCGGGTAATTCGTTAAATCATTCAAGTAATATTTATATTGACTTCTTGAAATGAAAAGAAAGATTAAGATTTAATATTTGCCAAAAATAAGTGTTCAAAATAACTCTTTCCCTCTTTCTTTCCATATTTTTTTAAAACATATTACTTAGCAATTATTAACGAAGATCAAAAACAAATTTTATTTTTCACCATTTTGCTTATTTGATTAAATGGATGTGCTGCATTTCATAGATATTTATTCAAAAAAAAAAAAAAAAAAAAAGGAAAAACAGCCTGAACAAAATGGCAAATGCAGTATTATTCTAAGATTTAAAACGATACTTTGTAAGTCTAATAAATTTTATAGAAAGCAATAACTAAGGCCTAAGTCTATCAAATACCCTATTCTTTTTTTTTCTCATTTACTCATTTGCTTAGTAGGCTTAAAAGGCTCCAAATCAATTTAATACTTTTTTTTTTATTTCCATTCTAATGAATGGTTTGCTTTTTTCTTCGCTCGGCTTCGTTCAATTATCCAAATTCTTTCCTCTTTTTTTTTTTTTTTTTTATTTCTTTCTCCGTCTTTTAACCTAAAATGTTTCACTACTTTTGCATATTTTACCACTACGAAACACGGAATTCTAATAGCTTCCAAATTAGTTTACACTATTAATAATAATAGTAATAGTGGTGACAATACTAGTATTGCTTTACTCAACAATTAATAGTAGTAATAATGAATGATTTGAAGATGATAATTAGATGAAAATAGTTTGAATCAATTGTAATAAAAAGTAAAAATATTTATTGTTACATATACTTATTTTTTCTCCTCTATCTCATCATCTAATGATGCTTTCTTCTATGATTATCATTATTCGAATTCTCATTCACATGAAATTTTAACCAGTCACTGCTGCACCACTGTTTATGTCGAATTGATACTTCACTCTTTGACTGCCTCATTTTCGCTATTTACAGCTTCATTTTTGATGTAAATTTCTTAAATTTTCTGATTCAAATTATAAAGACCAAAAATGCTTCATTTTTATTCTTCCGACTTAGTTTTTTACTAATTACTGATAATTATGAAATGCTAATATCCTAATCTAATTCAATGAAAAAAAAAAAAGAAAAGAAAAGATGAAAGAGAAATGATGATGAAAAAACAAAATAAATGTACAGATGAAAGAAAAAAATTTCATTTAAATCTATTAAAAAAAAAAAAAAAGAAAAAAACATCAATTTTACAGTTCATTTGTCTTGCGAATAATGAAAATTGCATCCAAACATTATAAATTACAAACTATTTAATAAGAATGAAATTAAAAAATATAATTAATATGCAATTCCATCGAAAAACAATTGTAAGATCGGAAGATATCATAATAAATAACTACAATAAAACATTGGGTTTGATTGCACAGCACCTGTCGGGAAAACCGAAATTAATTCCTAACTAAAACTAATTATTATGGAAAATTATACAATCAAATCGTTAAAAATTTATGAAATTTTCTAATGAATCATCATTTGTAAAATTATTTTTCATTGTGCGCTATTTCCCAAGCTAATTTACAACCACATCTAAATGTTTTCAATCACAGCTAATAAAAATCATTAATCTTGTGCTTGTATATCTGTTCCCATCTTTGTGTTCAGTTGACTATCATAACATTTTTACCTTTTGTAAACATTGTTCTTTTCTCACAGGTGATTTGTTATCAATTGTATTACATTCCAACATGTCCAGTTCTCAACATTTAAAATACCCCTACTAAATTCCCAAAAAAACACCTTTTTTTATATTCATACTTTCGAATTGGATTTGTGCTAACTGAACATCTTAAGCTACGCTATTCCTGTCCAAGCTCCCTATATATTCTCTAAAAACCCAATCGACATCACCCAATTTACTTCACTACACGCCTGATTTTCTATTGTACTGCCAATTATATATTATTCGATTAGTGCTGCTGTGAATAAAGGAATTAATATAAATCTGTTCCTTCTACAGTTCAGTCCAAATTTCAACCTTCCACAACAAAATTTTTTGGCGCCACGAGCCGGGATGTCCGCTACAATAATTAAAAGCGCACAACGGCAAGAAAAAAGTGGAGAAACTTCTCGAAGAAGTCAGAAAAATGGATCTAACATAGTTAGACCAAAAACCGACCATAGAAGAAACCATCAACAGTACGAGGCTAGGAAGAGAATAATCGAAGAAAAAATAATGCGTCACGAACTACATATTGGTATGCTTGAAACCGTCAATGGAGAATGGCGACGATATATTCGACAGATCTCGACCCCTGTAAAAAGAAAAGAAGAGAAGGATAAATACGCTCAAATGATTAGCGAGAAAACAGATATTTTAAACTTAATAAGTGAAGGCAAAGAAACAATCATAGTTTTAAAAATGCACAAAAATGACACAAAGCTAATATTCCAGCGTCTAGAAAAAGACGATAGAAAGGAGGAATTAACTCAATAAAGAATGTTAGCTCAAACGGCAAATCATTTAACTATGAATTTACCGCAGTTGCCACTGCCCACATTTAGCGGCAACTCCAGTCAATGGAGGGGATTCTGGAACAGTTTTGAGGCAGCAATACATCTTTAAAATATTCCAAATATTTAAAAATTAAGCTATTTGATGGCATGTCTCAAAAGAGATGTCTTACAAGCAGTAAGGGGATATGATATAACTCTAGAAAACTATGATGTCATAAGTAAGGTTCTCACTGAGAAATTTGGAGAATCACACATGATCAAAAGATCACTTTATAACGAATTGCATTGGATCAAGAAGAATGACCGAGAATGGAGAGTGACTGTCGAAGCTATTGAAAAAATCCTTAGACAATTGGAAGCTATGGGAGAAAATTTGGAACAGTCCAGTATAGAAATAATAGTAGAAAGCAGATTGCCAGCTTGAAATAATAATAGAAAGCAGATTGCCAGATAAAGTTTATCAACAAAAAGAGCAAGAGCTGTGGTCAGTGAAAAAGTTACGACGCTTTCTCGAGAAACTCGTACTAAGAAATGAGGAAGTGACGAGAAGTCAGTCTTTGAATATAAAAGAACAAAAACTATTTACAGGTAAGTCAAAGTCATATTTATGATACAGCCCTAACGAAATTTCAGCTTTAGTAATAAATGGCCAAAAAATCTGAAAACGGAAAACCAAAAAGGAGCAGAATAAGAAGACCTGCGCCTTTTGTAATAAGAATCATTGGGACAATGAATGCCATATTTATTCCATTCTGAAACAAAGAACAGAACGTTTGAAAAAATTGAATGTTTGCCACAACAGTTTCGAAAGTGGACATACCGCAAATGATTGTAGAAAAAGAAAACGAACTTATTTCTTTTGTAAAAGTCATCACAACACAGCGCTATTCAAAGCAAGTACAAGGACCACGAACTATATGTTGGACTAGACAAAGAAAGAAATAGCTCTGTGGACGTTATTACGCCATATGGAAATATGTGATATGGAGAACAAAGAAAGAATCCTCCCCCAGTTACTGCAGACTCAAGAATTATATCACTCAAAGTCAATGTTTTGAAATATTTGACCAATCCATTACCAGTCGTTCCAGTTGATCAACATGAGGTACCAACCATTCTGAATCAAATTCGATTAGATGGCGAATTAAAACGGAAGAAACGCCCCGATATACTTATCGGAGCTGATTATTTTTCAGAATTCATGCAATTCAAGAAGAGTCGAAAAGCAAAGTCAGGATTCTCCTTAATGAAGACCAAGGTTGGTCCAGTATTGACCGGTAAAGGATATATAAAGGAACCATGTAATGTAAACGAAATAGTAACTCATCCGGAATTTGATATCACGCAAAATGTAACATCACCAAATATATCAGTAATGCCAACAACTGTACTCTTCAATAAAACGAAACCAGATATCGATCAATTTTGGAAATTAGAAGTTATAGGAATACAAGAAAAGCCTGATAGTAACGAGGATGAAGGAGTTTTAGAACGATTACAAGAAACTATTACGAAAACAAATGGGCGATATCAAGTAACATGGCCTTGGAAAGAAACAAATTTCAAACTAAATGATAACTTAAAGTTGTGTTTCGGGAGATTAAAATCATTGGTTAAACGACTTCAGAATGATGAACGTCTACTTTTAATGTACGATGAAACAATCAAGAATCAACTGCAATCCAGTATTATTGAAGAGGTAGACGATAAATTGAAACAGGTAGGAATTATTCATTATTTACCACATCATGAAGTGATTACACCCAATAAATCGACCACAAAACTTAGAATCGTTTACGACGCCTCAGCTCATCTCAAAGGATCAAAAAGTCTCAATGACGTTTTGTACCGAGGACCTACTACACTCCTTGATTTAGCAGGAATATTACTTCGTTTCCGCGCAATGGACAATATTATAATAGCCGATATAGAAAAGGCTTTTCTACAATTGGAATTGCTTCCGACAGAAAGGAACTGCACGAAATTTCTGTGGTTAAAGGACGTCCGAAAACCAGTTGCAGAAGAAAACTTAATATGTTATCGATTCCAAAGAATTCCCTCTGGAATAATATCATCACGTTTTTTATTATCTGCAACTCTTAACCACCATCTCGAGAATTATGGAACAGAAATTGCCCACGAAATCAGGAAAAAACTATATCTCGATAACATATTACAAACAAACGAACAGAAAATCCATTACAGAAAACCCACCACAAATGATTATAATAATCTATGCGAAGATGGAATCAATCTTCAAGGATGCTGTCGCGAAAGTCACGAAAACTAAAATAAATTTTATACAAGTAAAAATGGGAATGCTTTCCATGATTCATGATTCATTAATTATCTCATTTTTATATCTGTCTATATTTACATTACTTAGATTATTCCCATGTTTTTTTTCTGTTTCTATCTATGTTCATATCTTTATATCCCTGTCGTACACGAAATGTCTTTGTTACCGATCGTTTACAACACTTATCTAAATTCACATTTTTGTCCAAATTCACATCTAATCTTTTGATTAGATCTTGTTACAATGCTTATATTGTAATTGGGTCTTAAGAGTTTCCGGTGTTTAATGAAAACTACTCCCACTTCTTAACAAATATAAGCTTGTATATCGATCACAAAAGGAGAGATAAAACCTTCTTGATACCAGTTCTCCCGACACATACAATCAATTCTACGGATTACCTCATCAACGAAAAATTTCCACAACAGATGCTTTCATGAAAATAAGAGTTTTTTTTTTTTTTTTTTTTTCGAAAATAACGAATTCAATGCGCAAATACAGAACAGGATTTTGTTGAGGTAAATCAAACGACGAAAATTCTTGGTATCAATTGGAATCCACACAATGATTCTAATAAAATAACTTCGAAGCCATGGAACAATCAGGAACCAACAAAAAGGATAATATTGCAATTTATTGCTTCTCAATTTAACCCATTAGGATGTTTAGTACCAACGATGGTAATCACTCTAATTATTCCTCCAAAATCTTTGAAAAAAAAGTGTATCTTGAAAACAAACGTTAGAAGATCATGGCCAATCCAAATGAAGAAAATTCAACGTGTTAGCAATCGATCCATCGCAACAATTAAATTTCCATGTATTTACGGATGCTTCATACCAGCGCACACACTGCAGCAGTATATGCACACCAGGGCACAAAAGTATCCTTGATCTTCGTCAAGTCACGAATTATTCCAATTAAAAGCATGACAATACCGAAATCAGAATTTTTAGCAATATTGATTGGAGCAAGAGCAGCCAAATTCGTCATTAAACAGTTAGACTTTGAAAATGCGAAAGTAACTTTATGGTCAGACTCGCGATGCGCGTTGCATTGGATACAAAAGCAGTCACGTCTTTTAACAAGATCTGTACGAAATCGAGTTGAAGAGATACAAACGTCCCAATTTTCATTCCAGTACATCCCAAGTGAATGCAGTCCTGCAGATATAGCTACAAAGGGAATTTCACCAGATCAATCAGCGAATTTCCAACCTTGGTAGACAGGACCGGAATGGCTAAAGAATGAAATATTCATGATGAATGTGAAGAAAGTTTATATGAAGAAAAATTAAAAGATGAAATAGTAAAAAAGATAATGGCGTCAATTATCGAAAAGAATCTTGCGAAAACATGGATTAAATTTACAGACGCAAGCCGATTCAGCAAATTGTCAAGGATGATAAGAGCTACCGTTAGAGCCTTGAAATTTCTCAAATTAATCTCCAAGAAGAAATTCCCGTGGTTGAATCATATAGAAGGAAATCTTATTACTTCATTAACATGAATTTGTTTTGAAATTACTAATCAGACAAGCTCAATCAGAAGGATTGACAGCAGAAGAAGCGGAAAATATGACATACACTACGCAGATAATTTTTTACAATTTGTACATCGATTACAACCCCACATAAACGAAAAGGTATATCATACTCAATATATTCCCCTAGGCATAACAAAATAACAGAACTTATTATACAACACTGTCATGAAGAAATGTTTCACGCAGGGATCGCGCATACAATTACTGAATTAAGGAGATCATATTGAATACCAAAGGGAAGAATAGAAGTTAAGCGAGTATTAAACAAATGCATGGGATGCAGTAGACGAAAGGCCAAACGATTCAAACGGCCACCAATGCCAAATCATCCTGAAAGTCGAATAAAGCATTCTAGAACATTTGCACGAATTGGTTTAGATTATCTGGGCCCAATCACAGTCAAAACGGAAATCGGATCGAAAAAAAGATGGATAGCTCTGTTTACTTGTTTCACTACTCGAGCAGTACATCTTGAATTGGTAGATGATTTAACAGCAGAAAGTTTCCTTACCGTGCTCAGAAGATTTGTTGTACGATGAGGGTACCCTGAATTGATTCTCCCCGACAGTACCAGTCAATTCCAGTTAGTTTTTCAAATTGTCAATGAACAAGATTCACAACTGACTGACTTCTTTACGAAAAAAGTGATGTTATGGAATAATATCACCCCAAAGGCTCCATGGAGCGAGGAATTTATGGAAGAATGGTTGGTATTATAAAGAAAATGCCTTATGAAAAGTCATGAGAAGAAAATTATTAAAGAAAAGAGAGTTAATAACTTTGATAATAGAAATAGAAGATATCCTCAACACACGCCCATTGATCTTAGTAAATTTTGACGATTCAATAATTTTACGTCCAGTAGATTTTATCTCCCCTAATGTTTGCTTATCTATATCAATGGGTAATGATGATAACGAAGACGGATTTATTCCTCATAAATTAGATACCCAGGAAAAGTTTATTAAATATTGGTCATATACCTTAGAAATTTTAAATACATTTTGGGAGAAATTGAAGAATGAATATTTAAATAGTTTAAGAGAACGTACTCAAACAGAACATCAATTACCAGGTGCGTGAAGATTAGAAGCCCTTCAGTAGGTGAAGTTGTACTTATAAATGATCCCAAGTGATATTTGGACATTGGTTAAGATAACAGAGCTTAATGTAAGTAAAGATGGAAAGATTAGAAGTGCTCAGATAGAATTGCCTCATGGAAAAAATTTAAACCGGTAAATAAATATGTTACATCCTTCGGAAGTAAGACAAAAAAATCGGTCAGAAAATTCTATGAATGAAACTATGGAACAAGAAGAACCCACTGCTCGATGAACTCGAAGTTCAACAATGAAATCACCAATTCCAAATGAAGAATCGATTATCTGACAGAAAACAGAATACGACAAGTAAACCACTCACACTCCCGCGGGAATGTCGGGGAAACCGAAATTAATTCCCAACCAAAACTAGTTCTTATAGAAAATTATATAATCAAATGATTAAAAATTTACAAAATTTTCTAATGAATCATCATCTGTAAAATTATTTCTCATTGCGTGCTATTTCTCAATCTAATTTAACTACGTCTAAACGTTTTCGTTCACAGCTTATAAAATCATTAATCTTGTGCTTGTATATCCGTTCCCATCTTTGTGTTCAGTTAAACTGTCATAACATTTTTTTTCTTCTGTAAACACTTTTCTTACAATTATTTTGTTATCAATTGTATTACATTTCAACACGCCCAATTCTTAACATTTAAAATACCTCCACTAAATTCCAAAAAAAAAAAATACCTTTCTTTTATTCATACTTTCGAATTGGATTCGCTCTAACTAGACGATCTTAAGCTACGTTTTCCTGTCCATGTTCCCAACATATTCTTCCCTAAAAACCCGATCAATATCACTCAATTTAATTCATTGCACGCCTGATTTTCCACTGTACTACCAATTATACATCATTCAATTACTGCTGCTGTGAATAAAGGAATTAATATAAATCTGTTCCTTCCACAGTTCAGTCCAAATTTTAACAGCACCTGGTTTACATGTTGATCAATTATGATTACTAATTATTACTATAATAAATATTATTACTGCGATTATTATAATCAACAAGCATAAATAAGACTTCATCAAATTAGCAGGATCATCAGAAAGTGATGCAACTACAAATTTGACAAAACTGAAATGATTCAATCCAAATTATTTCATAAAATATGTTAAGCATAAATTATTTCACTTTTTTTTAAAATTTCTTGCAAACTATCTTAGAAATGTTAGAAGACTGGCATATTTATTTTTGAAATTCAAATATTTAAGAAAGTTCAAATAATCCGTACATGTATGTATTTACATAGATATGCATGTAAACACTAAGTGAATGTATTCTGAATATGGAATAATCGAAGAAAGACATGTCTGTGTAAGCAACATTCTCAAAACTTCAAAAGATGAAGTTAGGGAAGAAATTATCAATTCGAAATCATTCTACCTAAAAAATGATTTTATCTAATAATTATTTTAGTAATATTTCACAAAAAAAAGTAAATAGAAAAAAGTGAAGAAGCTAAAGTAGGAGATGAGAAATCGAATCGGAAGAAACAAGTGTATTGATAGTTTTTCTAAAAGTAAGCTAACAATTTAAATTGAAAGATAAAATTTTATCATCTTTATTTTGTTTTACTTTCACAACTATAAAAATTTCGAAAACGAGATTAATGGGACAAATTATTAATTCAAAATTATTTTAACTAATATTTAGTATTAATTAAATATCGTTAAAATTTATAATCTATACATAAAAAATAATTTCTTTCAAAACAAATGATTTAGAGACATACCTGTGAATATCATATAAGATAATTGAAATAGGACAATAGTTCGCATCTTCCATTATATATAGCAAAATAAAAAACGAATATAAAATAATGAAAAATAAATAAATAATGAAAAAGTAAATATGAAATTTTGTTCATTTATGAAAAGAAAAGTGCTTGATAATAGCACCAATTCATTTTTGCAATTTTCATCTTTATAAATAGTTTTTCCCTTCAATTGGAATTGAGCTGTACCATATACCAAAAATAATTTCAAAATATTAATAATTAAACATTAACTTTTCAAAATTTACTCACTTTGTTTTTGGCAAATTTTTTCAAATATAATAAAAAAAAGACAAAAAAAGAAGGATGAGAAGTTTATTCGTCTATTTGAAACTACATACATTTCAACAAGTTTTTGCTGCAAGCCGGAAAAAAACATACATTAGCAATTCGTAAGAAAATAGAAAAAAATTTTTTTCCAAAATCTTTTTCATGACGAAATAGGGAAAGCGAAGAGGAAGAGGAGGAAAAAAAGAAAACAAAGATTCAGTTGAACAATTGAGTTACTTTAATTTATTCTTTATCTAAGGATAATGTCTCCAAAAGGAAAAAAAAAAAGTTTTTTTCTTTTTTATTCGTTCTCGAATTCATTTTACTTTCTTTTCCCTCTTAATTTACTCATTTGAAGAAAAGCAATTCGAAAAAAAAAATGAAGAGAAAAACAAATTAAGACACGTGTTATTTGAAGTGTTCAAGCAACAAAAAAAAAAAAAACAGCTGGGTCAGAAGTAAATATTCGAAAAATGACTTTTTTCATTAATGTTTTTTTTTTTCTTCTCTTGATTGATTAGTCATTATATTAGAGATGCACTTCGTTTTTCTTTTTTGAACTCCTCAAATGTCAATTTCAAAGGAAAAAGAATAACTTTTCGATATTAAAGAATGTAAATATGAATATATTAAAGATATGATTTTTTTTTTGCTCATAAAAAAATTCAGTTAATAAAATGCGGTAGAAATTTGTAGGAAAATAATTGATTATTCCTATACTAAAAAAATTTTCCAGCGAAAATTCATTCAAAATATTTCGATTATTCCAGAATAATTCAGTTTCAAATATTGCCATGAAAATTGTTAATTTCTGTTTCTTTTTTTTTTCCCATCAAATATCTCATTCTTAATGAATACATTAAAACTTTGGTTAGACAACAAATTTCATTATACTAATCGGCTCTCATCTTTATATTCACTTTTTACTTTTTCAAAGTAGCACATATTGATAAATCGATATCAGAAAGCTTTGCAATAAAATACATCTATGCTATGCAACCAATATCATATTATTATGTGAACGAATAACGTATTACATATATGAAAAAACATTTTAATTACAAAAGTATTGCTAAATTTTGTAAAAGATATTTCAAAATTTCGATAAATTACAATATTTTGTTTATTTTTCAAGGAAGATAAAAACTTAGTTAAAAGTGATAAAGGAAGATGGATGAGATGTAGGAAAGATTAAAAATGTGCCTAAATTTTCTTCATTTAGCACAATTATTCAAGTTTTAGCTAGCAATTTTTTTCTTTTTTGTGCTGAAAAGTTGATGAAATAATTTTCCATTACCTTAATTTATTTATTTTTTTTTTGCATAGAGAAGATATAATGGATATATGGAATTTGCAAGTAATAATTTACATTATAATTTTTACTATCATTATTATCAAAATCATGATTATTATTATTATTGCCATTATCATTGTTATTATTATTATTATTATATTGATAATTGTTTCTTCCACTAAATCTATGGAAATAAACGAATCATTTGACATAAATTAGTTGAAGAAAAAAACAAAGCTAAACTTTTTGACAAAAACAACATTGTTAACTTGACAATACATTTCAGTTCAAATTAGAAAATTGATCGTTTTTTTTTTAATCATTCTTTTATCTTCTTAGAATTATATTTTTTTAGCTTTCCTAGTCATTCGGTTGCATATGAAAAGTGTATATTTCTCTTTTGCTAACTAATAAATTCTTAATCTTCACATGTATTTTGAGTTTTTTAAGTTCCAAAATATTGACGTATGAACAAGTCCAAAAACATTATATTGAATAAATTAGTAAAACATCACATTAGATAAGTTTTTCGAAGCAAAAGAAATATATCAAGAAAGAGTATGAAGTTGAAATAGTAAAGAGTTGAAAGTTGAAAATTCACAAGTTGAAAATTTGAACAGATTGGTACAAAGAGAAGCAAATGAATTGACAGCTCATTTCTTGGTTGACAGATAAATTTGATGCACGAATGATTTGCTCGAAATTAACGTTTACAATTGCACTTAACGAGATGTTATCAATGAATAACAATTGACTCTAATAATAAAATGGCCTAATTCCATGTCATTTCCACTGGTTCTAGCATTGATCATCCAAGTGATGCAACTCAGTTCTACTGATTTTAGAATTGATTGTCGAAGTGATGCAATTTAGCTCATTTCTATTCAATTGAAAATGAACGAAAAAAGCAAAAAAGAAAAGGAAATCTTTATATTAATTGAAAATATCTATAATTATATTAAATGATTTTTGATGAGGAAAAGGCAGAAACGAACGCTATTCTGTATTATGAATACGATAAATAATATTTACAAAAAAAAGAAAACAAAAAAACAATATTAATTGCATTATTGGAAAATTTTCATTTAGTTTTATCTCTTACTTTTGTCTTATCTCTATTTCGGGCAGCTAAACATCTAACTTCTCGAATAATCGAAAGATGAAGTACAGTTAGCAAAATAAATTACTTAGCTTAATTGACCAAAGATATAGCATCAAATGCCCTGAAGAAAAAATTGATTAAATTAATAATTCAAGATAAAAAAAAAAAAAATTGGAAGAACATAATCGAAGCATTGCTTACTATATTTAATCTATATAGAATAAGTGTAAGAAATCTGAAATTCTCGGTACGATTATTAAAGTGATATATATATATATTTAAATTTATATATGTAATTACCAGAATGTATAAAAAACTGATATGATGCGACAATGAGCAAAAAAAATTAGTCAATTCTTGTTTAAAAAAAAAAAAAAAAAAAACGAACATGAGAATCAAATAGTAATATGTTTGAATATTGAATTATAAATGAGACACCAAAGAATTGTAAAATTTTCATTTTATTCAATTCAGTTTAGCATCCAATATTATTTTGCAATAATGGAAAAATGAAATCAGATTGAATAAAATAAAAAGTATAATTTTATATTTATGCACGAAATGATACAAATCTTTCCGTCTCCTCATATTTCTTACAGCTTACAATTTATAAAATACATCAAATTTACAACAGATATTTTGATTAATATTTTATAATAACTTGTTTAATTATTTTTTAAGAAATAATTTTCGAAATGAACAAACAAAAAAAAAAGAATAAGATAACATACCTGCGACATTCAGGTCCAAACCATATCGTATGTCGTCGTCTCATTAAGAATATTGTATTTTTCTTATTGCGAAAATTTTAATATCGCAAAGAAAATGAAATACGATTCAATAAAAAAGAAAAAAAAAACAATACGGAAGAGAAGAAATCCTGGAGAGGAAATTCCGGGAAATATCGATTGTAAATTTCCCGTTTGGAGCAGCAATTAGTTATGAAAGAGCATTATTACAGCATACTGCTTCGAAATAAAATAATAACTTTTCTTCCACTGTATATTCCGTGAATATAGCCAATTAATAATAGAAGGTAATGAAGGAAATGTCCATTTTTTTTTATATACTAAAAGAAAGAAATAATAAACAAAAGAAAAAAATGACTAACACATCATTTGGAACGGTAGACAATTTAAAAAAAAATGAATAAAATAAAAAAAATTTTAAAAATTTACGCAACAAAAAAAGGAAACCTTTTCCATCATAATTTGTGATTCCACTTTATTTTTCATTTAAATATTACATTATTATTGTTGATGAAAAAAGAAAGAGGAAGAAGAAAGAATTGAAAAAAAGAAAGAAAACCATTTTTCCAGTATTTTTGATTTAAAAATAAAAGTAGGAATTCTGGTGCAAAAATAAATGCGAAAGTGAAAACTGAAAATAAGCACCGATTTGTTGCCTCGTTTTGCCTCAATATAAATTAAAACCTTTATGATGGGGCGGATACATCAGTGATTTTAGCCTCAATTTCATTGTTATCTTTTGTTATTTCCTTTTTTTTTTTTTTATTTTCTATTTTTCATTTCTATTGATTTTTCAGGTTTTATATTGCTTTTTGGTAATACTGCTGTTATCAGTTATTGTTATTATGCAATAATAATAAAAATAAAAACAGGAATAATAATAATAATAATAATAATAATAATAATAATAATAATAATAATAATAATAATAATAATAATAATAATAATAATAATAATAATAATAATAGTAATAATAATAATAATTAATAAATAGCATTGCTTGTTTTATTCCTGATTATTTTTATGATTACAATTTGTTATTGTTATTATTATAAAAATTGTTATTGTTATTATTGTTATGATAGTTATTGTTGCAAAATAATGATAATAGTTATTATTGCTGTTATTGTAGTAATATTAATTACTAATTACTTAGTCTTATAGATTATTTTTTGAATATAAATCGATGAATATAATGAATAAATTCCGTATCAAAATTGGTAATTGCTGATGACAATACAGAAATGAATTTTTCGCTTCATGAGAAGATGCATCCATTCTTACTTTCTTATAATTATCATTTAGATTTAAAAAAAAAAAAGTGCAAAATTGAAAATTACAAAAGATTTAGTGAAATTTTTTATCAGTTTAATTTATCCATTTTTCTTTTCACAAACATTCTTTTATCAATTTTTTTATGATTTTTGATCGCTAAGCTTATCATTTCCTTTTTTATTGCTAGAGGATGAAATTTATTCAAAGTATTCCATCATTTATTCGGCATAATATGATGATGAAAGTTTTCGTATATTATCGATTTCTCACGTCAATTATTCTTTTTCAATTATGCAAGAGGGAGAAAATAAGGGAAGAAAACAAAAATTTCATTATCATCGAGACAAAAAATAAAATCATTAAAGCGAATAAATTTAATACAAAACTTAAAAAGCACTTGGGAATTCTTTAATGTGAAAAAGCAAAAAATTGTTCGAGATAGAAAGCAAAAGAAGAAAAAAAATAAAAAAAATAAGTAAATACAACCTTCTTAGAACCTATTCGTTTTTGGGAAGTCTACTAAGTTTTTCCAATCTTTATTTTTTTTGTTTGCTTTAGTGATTCATTTGTTTATGTTTGAAACTAAATGTTAAAATTTTTTTTTGATTTTTTTTGCCTAAAATATTATTCCTTTTTTTGTATTCAATGTCTTTTTTTTCTAAAAAAAAGATGAAAAAATTCACAAGTTAAGAATAAAAATGTTTATGAGAGAAATTCAATAAATGGATTAATTTTAATGATACTACACGAAATAAAAATAAAGAAAAAACTCGCGGAAAATGTAAACATCAAATCGGACATATAGATCGATGAACTTTACCAAATGATAATTAACATTTATTTATTCCAGCCTTGGAACTTTTTCATGGCTCACTTATCTCCTTTTTTCATTGCTAAATACGTACTATTAAGTAGATTGATCGTTACTTTAAGCCAAGCTATATTCAGTTTAGCCAAATAATATGCACAATTTTTTCGGGCACTTTTTACATCTATAAAAACTTTTATAAGGAATGAAAACTACTAAAAAATTATTCGATATATTATTGACTTAGAATTTAATTGAATTAATGAAGAAAAATTGTCAAATTCAGATTTAATTATTTTTAATATTTCTAATATCGATATTGCATTGAAAAATTTTAGGAAATTATCGTTATATCTGACTTACCTTGATACCAAGAAGCTATTTCATAAATACCATTTTAAAAATGTAATTAAACTTTGCTATTGAAAGAAAAAGTGCAAATTAATTTACTACTACTTATCAATCTATTATCTTTCAGATTACAAAGTAAATAGAGAAATAATTCGATATCTAATCATATCCGTTTAATAAATGATAATTTGAATAGATTACTGAATAATCTGTTCTTTTTTTAGCACAACCTTAGGCGGAATAATTTATAAATAATAAAATAAACATGGAAGATCCGAGCCACTGAATTTTTCCAAAACATTCAGTAGTAGCAGTAATAAATTAGATGTTGCTTAAGACATCAGCAATGCTGTTTCTATTTCATAATTAAATATTTCAACAATGTTAGTTACTAATAATAACTTTAGCAGTGATAATGATAAAAAAGATGATGGTTAGAGTATAATAATCGTAACTTATGATAATTTCGAGAACATTTTTGTGATTTAACTAATATTTCAACACTAAAATTTTTACGATAAAAAAAAATTATATATGTCATAATAATGATGCAAATAAGTGAATATAATGAAAGTGATAATATCATTAACAATGAGAATAATAGTGATAATGATATAATTTTTATAAGAAGAATAAAAGATTAATTGCCAATTAGAGATGATAATGATAGGGAAAATAATAAAAGTATTGTTGATAGGAAAATATTGGTCTATTATCGACTTTATTTAACAAATAAAAAAATAGAGAAAAAACGAATGTTTGCATTATAAGTATTTCTTGCATATTTTATTAATTCATCCAAACATAATATATGCATATTAAATGTCATTTTTTCATGAAATGAAAAAAAGAATACCACAGATTAAATGTTAAGCACTGGTTTAGCAGGCGTAATTATCCTCAAAGTTCATAGTATAGAACGAAAACTTATATATATGTAAACCCATTAATATATTTACGTAGGAGATGGAAATGAAAAACTAAAGTGTAAAAAATGCTTTCATTTTTTTTTTTTTTTAAATTTTACTCTAATCTGCAAGCAAAGCAAAATATGTGATCCGTCAATTGATTGATTAACAAAACTAAAGTAATTAGCAAAGAGAAAATGGAATAAGTTATTATTCAGCTATAAATTTAAAAAAAAAAAAGTTAAAATTTTAAGAAAAAATTGAGTAATAAAAATTTTGGTTTTCTTCAATGAGATTAGTGAGAGACATTATCTTAATAAAAATACCGAAGATAACTAATGATAAAGATAATCATTAAAAAATGACATATTTAATGAAAACAAATATTTAAGCAATAAATATAATAATGAATAGTAATATATTTGATTATAATAATTACGCGGATGATTCTTAAAGTGAATTTTTTCTTTCACAAATTTTATTTTTTCTCATTTTTTGCATTAATTCAAGTATTTGCCAAATTGCTAATATAAAATGTATATCGTTACAATTTTTTTTCATTACCTTCTTTATCAACAAATCTTATACATTTAATGTATAAGATTTTAAAATTTAGTCCAATCAAAGAGAACTTAAACGAAATAGCTTAAAATACTGATCTAATTATTGATCATTTCAACACACAAATGTCAGTATATTATAAGCATAATCAGTTTTATTTCTTAATTATAAAGTGATTTTTAATAAATCAGTCTTATGCAGTCTGATATCTATTATGATTTTCATAATCACGATTCTGGATGCATGTATGTAATAATTTACGTAAGATACGTAAAATGACAAGTGTATTATTGTGACGGAATTTTTTCGTTGTTTCGAATGAAACAATTAATGAAATAAATCGAGAAGAAATATGAAAATTTCACGATAAAATAATTTTTTACAGATCAATCTTATACAATCTATATTTTTTCATTTTTTCTATAACTATAATTATGGTTTGCATGTTAAAAATAGTTTATGTAAGAGCTGCAAAACGATAACTAAATTAATGCCACGCAAAGAATATATACTTTTTAAAGATACATAAATCCAAGTTATCATTCTATTGATAATTAATTTAATTTCAATCATATGTTATCGAATGATGGACGGTGTATAATTGAAGACATTAATTGAAGAAATTGGATGCATAATTTCAGTCTAATTTCAGTGAAAAAATTAGATGGATAATTTCAAAGTCTTAATATTGAAGATTTTTGTTGATATATGAACGAACAAATTAAATGAAAATTTCACTTGAATTTTTTTTTAAATTTTCAAAGATTTTAGTCGCTAATTGCAGAGATTAGTAATTGGTCCAATAATGGCAAATTTCATTAATCAAGATAAGCTAATCAATCACTAATTACAAGAAATGGCCATAAAGAAATGAGCTACTTAAAGAGAAATGAAGAAACAGTGAAAGACTAAAATTTTACATCCAGTATTTTTAAATTTAAAAGTTTTCAAACTTCTAAATTGGTCATCTTTATTTCATTATTTTGTTTTATTTTTATTTAAAATACTTTTGAAAGAATCTGAAATATTTTTCAGACCATTTTTGATTTTTCAAATTATTCTCAATTATTAGCAATTATTTATATCAGTGAAAATATTTTTCTTATTTATTCATTTTCTATTTTTCTTGCTTTATCAATATTTTTTTTTTAAATTAAAAACTTTGGAATACTTAACTTATAGAACAAACAGCTCATTTAACGCCACTGCTAAATTTAAAAAAAAAAGAAATTGAATATAGGTAAAAAAAGTTTACCGTGTTGTACGCCATGGAGGAAGTGTGGAACTTGCCCAATTACGTTGTCTCCATTGCTTTCGGCGTAATTGAAGTGGATTACCTAATTCATTTCTTTCCTAAAACTTGACTCATTAATTTATTTCATTCCTAAAATTATATATTCATTAATCATTGCATGTTTTCTACTATATGAAAATCATTTTTGGAATAAAGGAAAAAAAGAAAATCATTAAAATCAACAATTTTGAATAAACAAACAAGGAAAAAAAACTTGAAAAAATGAGCATTTAGTGATGGCATGATTTGATTTAGAATATTTGCTTTAAAATATATATTATTCTTATATTTTTCAATATTTTATTTTTGATTTTTCAAAGTTTTTCATAATCAAAAAATTCACAACGTTTGGTAAAATAAAACATGGGAATATTTTAGATAATTCAATAAAAAAAAAGTCATTAGAAACATGAATCAAGTATTTCTGCGATAATTACATAGCTCATAAAATTTAGACTCAAAAATACGTCATTTCACGTCATGTGCAACTTAATTTTTCATTTTTTCCTTCACAAATTTTTTGAAAGCATTCAATAAAATTATAGCTAAATGCATCGCTTGGATTTTCGGGATTGTGATAAATTTCTAATAGCCTTTTAACTTTATGAAACTGCTTTGAAAAAAAAAATGTTTTGTAAAAAGAAAAAGTAAAAAAAAAATAAAATCGAAGTAAGAAAGTGACTTTGATACGAAAAACTAATGTGCCAAAAATAAAATGTGCTAAAATAAAGAAAAATTTTTAAATAAAAAGGTAAATTTTTGGAACGAAAAAAGAAAGAAAGAAATGGAAGAACAAATATTTGATTAAATAAATAAGATGTAGTAGGTGTATTGTTGAGATTTGAAATTAAAATTGAAATTTCCTTTTACATTTTATAGAATAAATGCTAATATAATAAATCCGATTTGTCTATTTAACATTTGCATAGTTTTCGTTCTATTGAAGGTAAAAAAAAAAAATTATTGCGTAAGAAATTGTCGAATGAATGAAATAAATTAGAATTTGAAAAAAACATCGAAATTTAAAAAAGAAAAAAAAAAACGAAAATGTACCATCAACTCTTTTACTCCTGTATTTTCATTTTCTCGTACTAAACGCATCTTACTGTTTGTTGTCACAATAATTATTAGTTTGTAGTTGACAAAATTTTTGAAAATACCCTGTTCAAACAGCTTTTAGTAGAAATTCATTTCAATTGTTCCAACTGCATGATGCTTTCTATTGCCTACAACAAATTAAATTATTTATTTCAATTGAAAAATCCCAAATGAACAATTAAGTATGTTCCAAAAAAAATTGTTAAATTATTATATCGAAGTTAATATTAAACTATATTAATTAAGTCATTACATATTGAGATCAAATTATCAGAGTGTTATCATGATCAGATCATATATGCTTAATTTGAATGCTTGATCAGCAATGTTTGCAGGTAAATTCTATGACACTATTAAAACAATATTTTCTTTTTCATTTTTTAACTCACAAATTATCCATTGATAGAGAGTTAGGCAAAAATGATTTATTTGAGGTTAGATGTAATTTGGAATTAAGTTTGCGGTTAAATCTAACTCTACGAAAATTTGTTTAACTTGCCGATTTGTTAATGGAATCATAACTTTAATGTGTTGTTCAATTTCTCCTCTAAACTATTCTAACAGGATAGAAAAATTTTCACACATTTTCATGCTTGTAATGTAATCTATAAAAAATTCTCATTAAATTATGCATTTTTTTTTTTTGAACAATTTCCATAAGAAGTTAATTTTTAGAAATTTTGTTAGCTGAAAAAATTTTTTTTGTTTTTGAAAAAAAAAATAGATTGAAAAAAAGAATCCGCTTCATAATTTTATTGCACATAATATAGCAAACGACTATTTGAGGTTAGATTTTTCCCTTTAAATTTTTTTAGATTTTAAAAATTTTTATGGCAACATTATGCGGGAATGTGAAATCGTATATCTTTAAATGGTCGCAAATATTTCTTAATATCTATTAACATCTTTTTAATAAACTTGCTGTGCGAATAATCGAGATATGTTCAATAACTCGAAATTTAGTTATACGTTCAATAATTATTTCTAGCACCTACTTGAATCTTACATATCAGTAATCGAGAATATCTTAGTCATCAACCGCACAAATTTCACAGCTGTAATTTCGATTTTGCGCAAATTTTTTTTCTAATTAAGTAAAAATTCAATTTATAATATAAGATGAAATATTAACTAAAAATCTTGGTCTATAAAATAATTTTTCTTTTTTTTCCTTTTTTTTTTGGTTGGAACGACTTTTTTCTCGCAATATTATGAAATTTTTCAACCTAGCCTAAATTAATTATCTAGAAAAGATGAGAAAAAAAAAACGATCTGAAATATTTCGTAAGAATTTTTAAAAATTAATGAAAATCATCAAATAAACATCTTTTAATAGCATATTTGCCACAAATAAATGGCTTTAATCAGCAAATTTAGACTACTTGAGGTATCTATAAATATATTTCGTTGTCAAAAGTTTTAAGTTTAGTTCAAGCTTTGAAAACTATCATATCAATATGCCGACAAAATATGAGCATATTCCTTCGTTATTTGGCTAAATTATTGAAATTTCCACTTTTTTTTTTTTCATTTTTTCCTCTTTTCCACTTTTACCTATCTTTCTTTCTATATTAAAATAATAATAGCAACGGCAAACTATGCAAGACTAATAGTCTTTAAAAACAAAATATTTCAATTAATAAAATTAAAAATTTTTTTCATCTAGAAATTTAGATTCAAAATATTATCATGTTAATATTGCAAAAATTTGGTAATTTTCGTGAATATTTTATTATATTCTGATTGCAAATGTTATCATTTCATTTATTATTATTTAGCCAAAAAATGGAAAAAAAGTTATTTTTTGAAGAAAATAAAAAGATCCAAGAGAAAATTGATCCAAACAACTGTTATTTAAGGAAATTTTTGGTTGACTTTGCAAACTAAAAGAAAAGTTCATTAAAGCTTGGTTTGTTGAACATAGGAAAAAGGAACTTGCTTGCAATGCCAAGAAGCTAATAATAATTTCATTTGATGAGTAAAATTAAAATTGGATTATTTTCAGCAAATGCAAAACAGATAGCATCAGAATTCATCATTTGATGTTGAAATTGTTTAAACTTAGAATAATATAATCAAAATAAGTCTGCTAATCATTTTTGGAGGAAAAATCAAGTTTCATTCAATAGATTGATTTCTTTTTCAAAAATTTTATAGTTTCAATTGATTGTTATCATTCGTGAAATAATTGAAAATGAAACTGAAGGGAAATGAAATTAATTTCAATCATAATTGCACATGAGCATGCAAAATAAGAAATGCCATGCAAAATAATATCCAATTTAGAGCATTAAAAAATAATATCAAACTCAAACCATCAGAAGTGAAAAGAAAAATAAAATTATGGGTTAAAACACCGCAAAGATTGAAGCTTTTGGTTAAAACAAAAAAAAAAATTTTTCCAATTACAGTAATTTTTATTTTTGATTTACCTTGGTTAAATTATACATGGTAGTATTACATGATAGCAAAAAAAAGAAATAAATTGTAAATATAAGGTTAAATAATAATTAGAATTAAGCCAATGATAGCTTTTTATCCGTAGAATGCAAAACTGAAAAGCAAATTCAGATAAATGATAATTATAATAAGTGTAAAAATAAAAAGAATGTTAGTAGATCTATAAGTTTTTGAAAGTTTAAATTTTAGATTGAACAATTTTTGATGAAAGAAGTATACAATTTCAATTTCGTATCAGTCAGTGAAATAAGTTTCATTAAAAATCGAATTGAAATTTTTAATGAAACTTATTTCACTTCAAATTTCATCATTTATTGACTAAATTAGTTACTGCTAGAATTTTCATAATGCAGTAAAGTTATAGAATATAAAATCCGCATATTCCAGCAAATTTTATTCATACATTTCAAGAATTTTTCTTTTTTGAAGAAATAGTTTTCATGCCAGAATTATCTTATGACATGCAAAAAATAAATCTTTTTAATGACTTTTTTGAAAAACTCTTCTCGTTATTTCATATTTAGATTTTATTCATGGAAAATAGTGTATTTTTCTCATTCATAACTAATCGATAATTTTATAAATTAAAATATCGTCAAAATTATGTCATGTTTTTAATACACTATCTAATTGTTTATGCGTGTGAATTAACTAAGGTGGAAGAAATGGGAAAAAAAAAATACGAAAAAATTGAATCTAAACTTACCATGTCTTTTTTTCAGCACGCAATAAAATTGCATTCTTTTCAAGTATAAAGTAATAAAAGTATTTTAGTGATGGATTTAAACTTGATGTCAATGATGTCAACTGGGATTGAGGAAAAAAGATTCGGAAATGTTGTTGTACTTCGCGTTTCACTTCAAAATATCTGAAAAACTTAAAAGAAATTTAGTAAAACATTTTGATTTCGAACAAATTTACTATCTATCTGTTTTGGATATGATCGTATTTGTCATTAACAGACGAATGATTCACTAATTCGATAATAATTGCATAACTTCAAGCTTGAAACAAAAATAAAATTACAATTAATATACTAAATTTTATATAATAACTTAATAAGACAAATTGACGATAATCCCATCATAAGAATTCGCAAAAAAAAGAAGAAAAAAAACTTGAAAATATTCTTTGAATGTAGTTAAACTATGCTAATAGATCAGTATTACATATCTTTAAATTACTATCAAAAGAGTGGAAGATTTCATGTTGATATTCTATTCATTTTAACCCATAGTTGCAATAAAATTACTGCAAAAATCAAATCATTTATAATAATACATATTCTGATAAAATCACAATCAATCTGATTATTTGAACATAATTTAACTAGATAACTTAATGAAAACTTTGTGTTTTGTTAATGCAATATTTTCAGTCAATATCCATTCGTTCTTATTTATTTCTGCTTCATAATATGAATTTGCATATAAAAATAAAACTTCCTAATCACTGAAAATCAAGAAACAATATCCTTATAACAGCAAAAGAGTTAAAAAATTAAATTAAAAACAAAAAGTTATTTTATTATCATTTCCCACTTCTTATCAACACATAATAAGCAATGATAATAACAGTATGTTAGTCTGATACGTTTTATCACTAAACCTTAGGTAATTTCAATCGCATACAAAATGACAGCCTTCTCTACTTTTTTTTTTCCATTTCTTTTTTCATAATTTAAATCTTTTCTGCTCAAAGTTTAAATAAATAAAAATATAACAATTATCATTTATGTATGTTTAAAATTCTTATCACATGTACGATAGCATGCTAATTAAACAATATAAATTTTAAATTATCAATTATGTTCTTTTAAATTGTGATAAACAAAAAGTATGAAAGTGGACGAAAAAGTAAAATTCAAAAATTATTTGGAAAAAGTTTTTAAAAAGTTCACTAATCATTCTTTTTTTAAAAAATATGCAATAATTCAATTCACCAGCTGCTCGAAATTATTACCTATGCTATCACTATGAACGAACCAGATAAATGATTTGACAAGTGAATGATATAAGTAGATATCAAATATAAAAAAATCAAACTGATAGCTTACATCAAGTACATTATATGTAAGTTTCATTTAAATATCTTTGCAAAAATGTCATGGATTTATCCATCATCTCCTTTTCTCTCCACCTCCTCTTCTGCTGCACCGTATCTTTCTTTCTTCGATAAATTTTAGCGCTTGCAAGCTATTATCATTATTAAAGATTACAAAATCTAAATAATCTGAAAATAAATCACTGTCCAATTTCTTAAGCAAAAATGCAAGGGAAAATATTTGTCACTTGTCTAAAATATGGCAATTTCAGATTTGATAAAGAAAAAAATGAGCTTAGTTTTGGAAACAAAAAATATATATGTATGCGATATATATATAAACCCAAGGGATGAAATGAAAAAGGATGAGATGCTTCGTTTAAACTAAAAAATACGGGAATGATTAGATCTGTACATTTGATAATTTCAAAGTAATAAAAAAAAAAGTAACAAAGACAAAAAAATATCTCGAAGAGAAACTAATTTCTTTCATTTCATCCTATCATAAACCATATAATTTATATGCTTTCCACGCAAACATCGAATGTTACAACTTTACAATCTAATAAAAACAACAATTTCGTTCAAATAATCCGAACAAAACGATGTGTTGTTATAGAAATAAAATTGATCATTTCAAAAGAAAAAAAAAAAAAGGATGTTCTCAAAATCAATTGCTTAATGAAATAATTGATATAAAATAACTTATAATATTAAACAATAATACAAATATTTCTATTTTACGCTATCAATTAATGATGAATATCTAAATATTTAATGCTGTCAAATAATAATTAATATTTTTGTTTTTAATACTAATAAGGGATGCAAAATAATCGTTGCAAACGATAACATTCGCTAGTTGTTAATACAATGAATTTTTTTATCAAGAACTATTTTTCATTGATTTAATGCTTTTTGATAACAAATGACGATAGACAAATGCTAATTAATTTAACACGGATAATTGATTGTTTGATACAATATAATCTGAAATAAGATGCGACTACTGCTTGTTTACATTGAAAATAAGTTGAAAATCCTTGAAAAATAGCGAAGTAGCGTAAAAATTTCGGAACAAAATAAAGCTAATTTTCCTATAATCTGTGTAATTTGATTGAAATATATTTTAAAAAAAGAAAAAATCAGTTCTCACTTAAATAATCGAAATACACAATCTGTCATACATTTAAAATTCAAGACATTAAGCTAAAAAATTCTACCATTCTTTAACATGAACTGATATAGTGATTCTAGCTAACAAAAATGACGGGTCAATAAAAACCCATATCGACACATGAGTCTTTTGTTCCTCGAAATAGATTGATTACTTATTGACAAGTCGGAAGAAAAGTAACAGATGAATAAACATCTACATTGGTAAACAATTTTTCCACAATTCTTAAAATCAGTTTAGACGAACTGTCCAATTCCCCAAAATAAAACTTTTACAATGATAACAAGCGAAGCTTGCTTATTAAACTTTTACATAACAATTTTGGCATCTTTCTTTGTTCAATCATTTATTCACTAAAATTCTCGCTTTAAAGAAAGGGAAAAAGATAATCACATAGCGTTGTATATCAGAAAAAAGTATAAAAAAGGAATTAAAAATTACGAACTACATTTCTCTTAAAGCAATTGGCTTAAATTTCCCAAAGTTTAAAATTTTGCAAGCTTAATATATTCATTTTGTACGAGTGAATATTGCATCCATTTTGTACGAATGGCAAAAATGTAAATGTTCGTCTGTTCAAAATCTTAAATCTTCGAAAACTCTTAAACACGCGACTATTCGAATGCAACATTGCATGAAAATTTCAAACCAATCAATGCAAAACCTGAAATGTTGTGTGGAAATGAACAACGAATATTTACATTTTTATTTATATTGATTAATAAACTTTCAAAAAAAAAACAAAAAAAAATTGAATAAAAATATAATTTGTTATTTTCGTTCATTCATCATGATGTGACATGATTTGCTGACAAAAAAAAAGAAAAAAATAAGAAGAAAAAGAAAATCAAAATGATCATGTCATGATTTATGACGTTTTAAAATTGACTGTGAAAAAAAAGAATATATATATATATTAGTTAATAAATGTATAAAATGAAAATGATTAATTTTCAAGTATTCATTTTATGTTACGTAATGAAAAAGATGAAAGAATAAGTAGCTTTTAAAAAGTATGATTTTCATTTCTTAAAAGATTTTCACACGTACCCATGCAACAATATATAAAATGTTTCGCATAACTTAATGGAATATCATTCACTACTATTGAAATTTTTATGAAAAAAAAAAATGAATTAGAGAAGCAAAAAAAAAAAAAAAAAGATTCTAATCGATGTTTGATACAGTTGAAATATTCGCACTAAATTTGTTTGGAATGAATAAAAAGGATTAAAAATTATTAGAAACAATTTTATGAAAGACAAAGTAAAAAGGGTAAAAAAAATCGAATGATACTGAAAGACAATTGATAAGAAATTCAGCATTATTAACGTTGAAGCACTTCACTTTTTTTTTTTTTTTTTATTTCACTTTAATGGAAGTTTTTTTCAATTCATTTTATTCAAAATTCTTCATAATTGTATCAAATATTTCTAAAAAGAAACTTAAAAAAAAAATTGTCCACTCTTTTCCTACAATCTATCAATGATGGTAGTACGATCATTTCTTTTTTTAATTTTTAAGATTTGCAATGATCAAATATATAAACAAAAAAAAAAATAGTAATGTGAAATCACGCTTCAATGCTTTCTATTTATTTCATTCCTATTCATTTGCATACATTTGCTTAAAAGAGCATAAATAATGACAAATTTCAAATTTTTTTTTTCCTTTCATTTTTTTTCACTCCTAATTTTAATTATCACTGATTATGATGTATTCATTTTGATTTTCTCTCATTTTTTTTTTACGTCACGTCTGCGACGAATAGATGCAGCGATGTTTACAGATATATTTTCATTCATGTATTACAATTTTCTCTTTTTTTTCTAAACTTATTAATTCTAGAAATCTATGAAATTCATTTAACTACAAAATAAATTCGTTTAACTATAAGATTTCGTACTTTAAAAATTTCAGTCAATAACTAATTTTTTCAGAAGGAAAATAATTATTAGTTTTTAGCAATTTTTCCTTTTTTCTGATACATATTATAAAATTTTTTAATCATCTTTCCTTTTCTTTTCCATCATAGAAATGAGAATTTTTAAATTTTCAAATGAATTGAATGATTGAACAAAGATAGATGCTAAAATTGCTATGTAGCAAATTTAAGCAAGCAATCACTGCAAAAATCACTTATTATCATTGCAAAAATTTCCAATTTTCGGATTAATCTTAAGCAGTTATCAAAAGACTTACTAATTTATTCCTTCAAATTGATCTTAAAAATTTCATAAAAATCAAGTCTTCTTTTCGTAATCACCAAAAATCAATTTCAATAGACAGGATAAAGAGAAAAAGAATAGAACATTTTTTTTTTTTTCAGAAAAATTCTTTCATTTCTCTTCTTAAAAATTATGATAACAATAAAATGTATTCAACAAATTTTGCTAAGATTTTCAGAAAAAACTCTTTAAAATATGATATATTTCATAGGATGGTTGAAAAAGTAAACTTGAAACGATACTTCAATGAAATCAGTTCTCCTTCCTATTTTAAAAAGATAATAAAATGAAAATGAAAAGGGATGGGAGAGGAAGGGAAAGTGATAAAAATAGAGATGGATGCAGTACGGATATGGTGAAGAAAAAAAAAAAAACTGGATAGAAATTAACTGGATAACTGGATAAGTGTTACTTAAAAAAAAAAACTATCAATATGTATTATATTGAGTACGGCCTAAAGTTGTAAATAAATGAGTCAATTGTAAAAGGCAGGAAATTTTCGCCAAATAAAAAATGTACGAAAAATTTGTGAAAGAGAAAGAAAAAAATTCATAATGTCAAAAAAAAAAAAAGAAAAAATAATAAAAAAAAGTAAGGAAAATATAAAATATCTATTGTTTTCTTCTTAAAAAATATCTTCTGATATTTAAAAAAAAGAATGTTTAGAATGATATTTGTTATATCATTTCTTTCTATACGAATTGTTGAAAGCATTGTCAATTATCATGCAAATATATTTTATTCTTTTCATTTCCGATCTTTCAGTATAAATTAATTAGTGTAATGATTATAAAGTACAAATTTATTACATTCAAACTATTGCTTAGAGATATTCTCGTCAAAATTACATATCAGCATTGCAAAATAATTGTTTAATAAAAAGTCTGCATGAAAAAATGAAAGAAAAACTGAAAGAATAATGAAAGTGAAAAAGGATAATTCAAATGTTACTTTAAAATAAGAAAGGGAGAAAAAAAATTGAAAAAAAAAGCTAAAATAAAGAAATAATCAAACATTATATCAATGAGAATAATATAAATGATTAATTAAAATATAGCAATTAATTTAGACTTTTTTAAGTAAAAGTACTTGTTACATGATGGTTTAATGATGCAAAAAAAAAAATAAGAAAAATCAAATGATAACAAGCACAGAATAAGGTATAATTTCTGGTTATTATCAGCGTAAATATACGCATATCGGAAGATATGATTACTATTAAATTATGGAAAATAATTCAATCATTCATTTAATTATCACTATCAAATAAAAATTTTAAATTGACTATGCTTGATATAAGAAAATAATTAGTACTTTTACTATCACTAGAAATCAGAATAATATTTGGAAAAAATTTAAAGGTGAATTTTAATTAATTTAATTAAAAGAATATTATCAGTAATATCAAAAATAACAACTTTTCATTACTGTGATAATTGGATTAATTATCAAATTTTGGATTTCATCATTACAATTCAAGATTAACAGATAATTGTCATGAAAATTTGAATAACGTTAATTTATAGCACAAAAATCTTTCACTGCTGTGATTGAATAATTTTCAGAATTTCAAAAAATTGATATCTAAAATTTAAAAATTGTAATTTCAAATTAATATAGCGGATATGCTTTTATCTGTTATATTAAATATTGAAATAAAAATATTGAAAAAATTAATACTAAATTTAGACGATGACTTCCAAATAATGAATTTTCATGATATTATCTGAGAGTACAAAATAATCAGTTTATGTGATAAATCAAAAAGACTATTTACTTTAGATTTATTTGCCAAAAAAATAATTCTTTCCTTATTGAAATTTTTTCGTTAACTTCCTGATATCTGTTTTAAATGCTTTCAATGTATCAAAAGTATTTAATCTATTAAGTAGTATTTAATGTATTAAATAAAAATTAATTATAGCAATTAATATTTCCAACACGAATAATAATATTGTAATAATATAACAGAAGTCATTAGTTTTAAGAAAAAAGAAAACAAAAGACCTTTTCTTCCTTCACTTTTTCCACTTCTTTTTTTATTTTTTCTATACACATATTTTTCTTGTTTGACCAACTGATAATTTAGGATGAATGTGGAGAAATATTAAAAAGTGAAATGAAGACAGAAATAGTGAATGAAGTAATCACAAATATAATGTGTAAAAATTTTGACAAAAAAAAAGAAGTTGGAGAAAATAAAACTTTTGAAAAAAAAAGAAAGAAAAATAATATTCGTAGATATATAGCTTTCACTCGTCAACTTAATGGAAAGCCCATTTCATTGCTCATATCTCTTACGCTATTTATATTGCTGCTTCAAAAATAAATTCACATTTCAAACAAAAAAAAAAAATGATTAATTGAAAAGCCCAAATAACAATAAATAAATTTTAAAAAAATTTAAGTAATTTCTGTAATATAAGAAGAGAAGAAAAAGAAGAAAAAAAAAACAAAGAAATGAAGGAACTAACCGAACAAAAATCATATCAGAAAAAAATGTTTTAAAGTATTAAAGTTTCGGAGAAATATTTTTAAAAAAAATGAAAAAATTGAATTTTACATCTAAGAAAAGTGCCATGATTGTTTACCTGCTTTTAATTTTCATCATAAATACTTTGATGAATTAATTATTTTTAATTCCGAAAATGCTGAAATTAAACAAATAGAAAATATCAAATCAAATTTGTGTTATCACGTAAATAAGCATACATATATATTCAATTCGTGCAAGTTAAAAAATTTTTTCTTATCAGTAACATAATTACTGAGAAGTTGTTCAGAATGACGCCGTATTTTCTTTCATTCTTTCACATTTCTAATATATATATATGTACTTTATATATATATAAATGCTTTATATATATATATATATATTTATATATATATATATATATTTACATATATATATATATGTAAATCATAAATCACTTTATTAAATAGTTAGGAACAAAACTAAACAAATAAGTATGATTCAGCGACATTTTGAATTATCGAAATTATCAATTAAGTATTTCCATTCTTTTTAGTTGAATAAATGCTATAAATAGATTTCACACTTTATGACATATATGCATAATCTAAAATTTTAAAAAATCCGAAAATCTTTAAATATTCAGATGCTTGAAAGAAAAAAAAGAAGAAAATAATCCATCATCTTTAGGCATTCTTAGATGAATAAGTGTTATAAATGAACACAAATATCGACAGGGACACAATAGTTTAAATTGCTTAATATGCTCATGAAGTTTAAATTGCTTAATAGTAGTATTAAGTTTTTTTTCTTCTGTTTTTAATTAATCAATAAGTCGGTATCTTTATATTATAAAATCATCTTTAGGCATCCTTAGATGAATAAGTGTTATAAATAAATAGTATTTGCCGTGTATTCCAATCAAATAAAACAGATATATATAATCTAAAATTGTAGCAAAAAAAAAAAATCCAAAAAATCCTTAAAGATTTGAATGCTTAAAAAGTAAGAAAGTATATATATATATATATATACACTTTAAAAAAAAAAAAAAAAAAGAGAAGAAGAAAGTGATGAACTAAATGCTTGTGCTAAATTGAAACGAAGGAACCCGATTATGATAAAAATTCGTGCAAAACAACTGACAAAATGTAATATTCCTGATTATATATATTTTTTGCTTATTGAATTAATAAACAAAGAATTATTTGGAAAAACTATCGATTAAATATTTATTAAAATGACTAAAATCTTCATCAAGAAATCATTTTCTGATTTTAATGTTTTGGACTGAAAGATTCAAATAATATCCCATTATTATTGAACAAATGTCAGGCGATTGAACAAAATATATTATTACTTACTAGCAACCATAATTATTATCGAATACTAGTCGAAAAAAATTAATCTTAATTTTTTCGTGCAAAAAAATGAATGAAAAATATGAATAAATGAAATATACTTTAATAATTGACTGTTTCTTTCGTGTAGCGGTCCAAATGTGCAGTGCAATTGAAATAATATATTGGTTAATTAAAAGAATTCTTAACAATTATTAGGCTTATTTTCCTCATATATTCAGCATTATTTATGTTAGGAAGAAATTGAAATTGATTTTTGTTGATGTTTAACAATGGTGTCTATAGTTTTCTAGCATAAATAGCACACAGATTTGTTGCTTCATTTCGAATGCTATTTGTCCTTTCATTTCTTGCACAATCTATTAAATATGTTTACAACATTTGAAATCTAAACTAATAGATAGATTTACAATCTAAGTTAGCATTTTTCCACGAAAAATTATCTATCAAATGCTGAACTTCCAAAAATGTTCCAAAAGCATTGCATTGAAGGACCGTGTTAAGTTGGTACTCTGTGGCATTTTGTCGATGTGTACCTCGAAGGCCTTTGGGATTATTGCAATTGTTGTTACTGTGTTTTCAAGTAATAGAGGGACAAATTCCGGGGCGAATTGGGAATGTGAAGTAATGCGTGAAAAAGATTGAAAAGAATCGTACAATACAATATAATGTTAGATTGGAAGCGAAAAAAAAACATTTTAAATGAAATAATAGGAGAGGTTGGTAAGAATTATGAGAGATCCATCACGATAGATCATTATGTGATAAATTTGAAATATATGTATACGAAATTATATGTTATAGATTCAAAATATATGTATATATTTTTTTGAAATATATGCATTGATTTATCATAACGAATCTCATAATTTTTGTTGATTCTTTACGTTTTTCTTTTCATTCTCAATTTGTGGAATGATAATTAAAAAACTAGGCGAATTTCTGAGAGCTTACTATTGAAAAGAAAAAATAGAATAATTTAGAAAAAAATTGTTTTGTAAAATTTTCAAAAAAAAGAAAAGACGCATGAAAAGCCTAAAAAATTTATATGCAAATTTGAATATCCTATGTTTGCAAGCACGCAACTGACTTAGTTGATTATATAGTGAGAAATGAATGAGTTAAGATTTACTTCCTTGATTGCTTCATACTTTTTTTATGTTATGATTTGAATTGAGAAAATATTGGGAAAATATCAATTTGGAAAAACTAAGCCATTTCGTTATATTATATGTGAAGTTGAGATGGTGATTTTCTTTTTCTTTTTTTTTTTTTTTTTAATAGATTAAAGCTGTAGATTTCAGATTAGAACAGTATAATATATACTGAAGTGCTATATTATTCGAACGATAAGATGGGCTTTCGCCCAACTTGGCGGCATCATAATGTAAAGCAAACAGATTGCGATGTTGGTGATGAATGTCTTTCTCGAGTGCCATATGCTTCTATCATTGCGACATCCATGTGTGGTATTGGTGTAATTCTTTTTACACTTGTTATGACCTGGGCATTCAACGCATCCGTGGAACAAGCTCGTCGAATACTGAACATGGACAACTTGCCATGGCTTGATAAAGTAATACATTTGAGCATGAATTGTATTAATTAATACATATATACAAAAAAAAAGAAGAAAAAAACGAAAAAACTCGCTTTTAAAATATTTCTTCCATAAACAGTTCAGATTTATACTTATAGAGGAATTTCTTATATACCTGAATTCAAAAATATTTTTCGCACATTTTTTAGTTTTCATATTTAACATTCAAAAGAATGACAGCATCTGATCTGATATATGCATAATCTTTTCATGCCTATCCTTTAATCCACATCTAGAAATAATCTAAGCCTAATCGTTAAATTTGGATATGAAAAAATGATGTTTTGCAGTGCTAATATCATTTCATTTTTATCCATAGTTGTTTTTAGCTTATTGTTAATAGAAGTAGTCAATCGTAATGGAAATGTCCATTGCAAATTTCATATATTTGCTTTTTTCATTTGCAGATGCAAATACTATTTATTTGTGTCGCAGCATTGATGTCAATAACAGCTCTTATATTATTAATCATTGCTGCCATGAGTACGGGTTCTACAAGAAAAGAGCTTTATAGGTATATATATCATGCATTTTTTCTTCTTCGTAGATTTCTTCTTTTATTATAGCTTATTTTCGCCACGCTACGGAGTGATAGACATGATACGTTGCACATTACTAAAATATTTATTGAGCATTTTATTACTTGATTTTATGAAGAAATAAGCTTAAAAACGAAACACAGTATGAGAATATATCCTATTTCATGGCTTAATACAGTTTACGCTTTATACTTTTGTTTGTTTGGGGAATTGAAATCCTCATTATTTTTAAAATAAAACTGAATAGACAAAGTTACTTGAGCCTTTAAATGAACAAATATTTCATTTTTCTTTCTCCAACTATTTTTGTTAATTTTTGCATTTGTGCAAGTTTTATCAGTTATCGGGGATTTCCTGTTGGAATATCCTATTAAATGTGAATCAAATATTTCATAACAGATTCTCAAAATGATATCGTTGAAATATTGCCATTGCACGGCAAGAAATAGATCAAAGAATACTTCAGGTTAATCAACAGTCTGTAATCAAATGACCAGATAGATGTCTTATATTATTAAAGTTTGTTATAATAAACAACCGACTTAGCCTGGTTATTCCAAATTGTCTGCAATTTTATTTAACATGGAGTCATTGTATGTCACTAGAAGAGCAGATTTTAATTACTAGAAACTGCTTTTAATGATTTTGATAATTATTTTCAGGGGAATGCGTGGTCGTATGGGAGGGAAATTGGCAAACGCATTTTCACTGATAACTGCATATTTGCTAAATATATGTTGGTCTATTTGTTTTGCAATTGTGGTTATTCTTTGTTTCGTGTATTACATATTTACCTTTCTATGTTCATCGATATCATTCAACGATTCCGATTGTCTTGATTTTTCACTCTTTCAACCATTTACTCAACGAATTTCCAAAGATTTAAGTTTCCTTTATTTTTCCTTTCCTTTCATGATAAATTAAAGAGAAACTAGTGATGAACAGGTTATTTGAAAATACCTTGTATTAGAAAGAAATATATGATCTGAAATTATTAATCCATTAGTTAGTTAAATTAAAAAGCATTAAGCTG
Source organism: Onchocerca lupi (assembly GCA_028564675.1). Classification (NCBI taxonomy): domain Eukaryota; kingdom Metazoa; phylum Nematoda; class Chromadorea; order Rhabditida; family Onchocercidae; genus Onchocerca; species Onchocerca lupi. The sequence continues at coordinate 62,406 of JAOVVO010000256.1, forward strand.
GAGTGTCTGCCTATACTGCTTCTTTCCTTGATCTTTGAGAAGATTTTTTAAATATATCAGTTTTTGAATTTGAGATCCAATATGTAGTGGATATATTTAATATTGTTTTTTTTTTTTTTTTTTAGTCTTTGAAACTTTGTGGCGGCGATGTGCAGCAATTCTGTGCTCTTTCATGGAGTGCATTTGCATGGTATTTAATTGGTTTAATTTCTTGTTTAATAGTAATTAAAGGCCTGGAACATTTTATGATATGCAGTGCTGCAAACTATGCTCACATCAGCAGTGGATTAAAGTATCTCGAATTGAGAGAGGTAAATTTCTGTTTATTAATTATATTGTAGTGTTTTTTTAATTAATAGGTGCAAGCAACAGGCAGCAAAAATTAAGGATCTCTTTGAAAGATTTTTCAGTTTCAGTGTGAAAACGACAGCCAAGAGTCTGAATAACGGAGAATCTCATTCAAATATAGCCTGAGTTCTCATCATTGAAGCTAAAAAATTATTTCAGATAATAATTCTTGTTAACTTATCATTTCTAAGCATTTTTTCTATTATTATGAAGAAATCTAAGGAACAAAATATGTTGGAAAAAATTAATGATTTGGTGATTAACATTACCGGAGATCATATTTTATGATATTGGAAGTGATTAAATGTTTCAATGAAGTATTCTGATACTAATTTCTAGTTGCTACTCTCGTCTGATGGTGATGTAGTTAAAGCTGATTTACGAACATCAGATTATCGAATGCGATCAAGAGTTGGAAACATTTCTTCATCGGATTATGGACCTCTCAATGCTAATTAAGAAAAGGAAAATAAGATTTACAAATTTGTGTATGCCTTATTCTGCATCTGCATCTGCATCTGTATATCTGCTAGCAACATTTGTCTTTCTGATAATGTTTTTATCAACTTTTCATCCATTACTTGCACTTATGACTTGACTGGTGATTTGTAGCAATCTCTGAAGCCTTAAGTATTTGTTTATATTTTTTTGCTGTATGTTTTTATAGGCAATTATACTTATCAGTTTTATCAGTTTTCACTTTCATATCAATGCATATGAATAATATCGTTTCTTTCATTCCCTCATTTTCATGATAAAATAAATTCTTTTTATTTTTACTATTTGAAGCGGTTTTTTTGTCGCTCAATTTGATACTTCTGTCACATGGAAAATATGTTGCAAAGAATATAGAAACTGACAGATCAAAAGAAGTGAAAGGATACATAGGATTCTAGGATTTGTGATATATACATTAAGAATGTGAAGTTAGACGTCGTTTTATTCATTTGTTCATTATCTGACAAAAAAAAAAAAGGATTTATTGATTTGTTTAGCTCGTGCATGTTGGAAACGGACAGTATCGAGCCACCAAAGGAAATTGTTAAGAACGATCTTTCTACTTTATCAAACAATATTATTAGTTGCCTTTCAGCTGTTTCATTAAAAGTTCGTCCCTAATTTCTTATATTATTCAAGACCTTAATTTGCTAAATTCTTCAATTCTTCATCGATAAATAGTGAATTGTTTCTACGTTTCAGGTTGGCAGTGATAAAGAAACGATAAGTTGTGTAGAAGAGTGTGTTATTGCCACTGAAGAACTGCAAACATTGGGTGGATTGGTGACAACGGATATAAAAGCCGTTTGTGACAGTGTAGCAGCGATTAACGAGCAAATTGAACAACTTGAAAGTTTGTTCCGGAACATTGATCATTTGGAAGGATTCGTTAAGCAGGTACTTTTGACAAGATTTCTAAATTGTAGCAATAGGACGAATTATGAGATGATTATCATTAAATAAAATAATCGATAGAAGAAAAATTTCAAATTACATTTTAAAATCATTTAAACCAATATTCCATTGTTTAATTAACGAAATCAAATATTAATTATGCCATATACAATGCAACTCAATCTACATTTCTTTGTTATTAAAATGTTGCATTCATACAAACATCACATAGATCTGTCCCTGTAAGTAAATCTATTCTCGATTTCCTCACAAAAGCTATTGGTTGGATTTCAGAAGAAGAAGCAATTAACACTTTTGGAAGACGAGTTAACTAAAGCAGAAAAGTTTCAAAAAACCAAAAAGTAATGGAAATAAGAGATAGAAAAAGCTTAGTGGGAACTGCGAACGATGAAAAAGGTTTGGTCTGTGCATGTTGCAGCCCTAAAGAAATATTGCAATGCTTACATGTATTTTTTTCTGTTCAGTTATGATTTCATGAAATTATTTCTCAGAATTACCGGATTTTATTGAAATCGAAAAAGACAGTGAAGATGATAGTCCAATGGAGATTTCGTCAAAGGTAAAATGTGAAGTGCCTGTGACAGAAAACATTTCAAATTTGAAGGTATATGTATGCTTTGTTTGTCAATTCTTGATTAATCGTCTGAGACAAGAAAAAAAATATCAAGACTAAGAAATGAAAATGTAAAACAGGGCGCTCGTAAAAGCTTTCAGTAGTATTTGATTTTGCTAGGGTGAAAAGGAAATACTTTTCAGAGTAAAAAAGTAAAGAAGAAGACAAGACGGCAGAAGTACAAAGTGATCAAACTCAATGAAAGCATATATAAATCAGAAACTAAGTAAGGCATTAATTATTCTATAGAATGTATTATAATTCAAGATTGAAGTGCGCTTTTTTGATTAAAGAGACAATTCCATCAAGTTATTTAAAATGAATCCGGTTACATGTATTTATCTCCATGTGAGGAAAAAAAATTTTTAGAACTTCAACCTTCAAAGTCGTTCCACTGTCAGTATCGCCACCACAGCCATCACTCAATTTTCGAGCTCAATTGCTCCAAAAAAGAACAAAGAATCAAAGGCTTACAAGTAAATCGTATTTGTTTTTTTTGTATTTCATTCAGAGGAAGTTTCGTTTTTAAGCTATTAGACCTCTTTCATACTATAAGCACTAAACGAACATTTTGAATTTTGTCGCCATATCTCTTACTCATATATTCACTTGATTCATAGTGATACTTACTTTCTTACTGCATGCAGTTGTTTTCTACTTCTCCCCACTGATATTGTAGTCTTCGGGTAACTTCGAAATCCTCAAAAATCGAAAAACGCGGACTGACATTTTTGTTTCATTTCAGAAATGGAGCAGGCTGGTTTAAAACACAAAAACAAATGGTTTGCGGCAACAAGACACGGATGTCATTGAACTTGTGTTATATTTAATGCAAAAGTTTGGTTATAACAAAATAAAAAATTCATCTGTTATAATTGTCACTTAAGTTCATTCTCGACAAATTACAAATTACAGTGTCATTTGAACCATCGCTAGCCAAATCAATGGTCCGCAAAAAAAAAAAAAAAAAAAAAAAAAACAGAAATTATATAAAATCGGAATAGGAACCGAGAAATAAATATATCAACGAACTGAATTCAATAATCACTTAGTACAATATTTTATCGGCGATCACGGCTCCGGCGTCTGAAATTTATTCTTTCGCATCTTCAGAATATAACTTATTTCTACTAACCTAAAGATACTTAACTGGAAATTAAACTTCAAGCATTTTCAAACATGTTTTAAACTTCGACGCGAATGTAAGCATCCATATCGTGACTGGCCGTCATATTTATTATGATATTTCGTATGATCAAAATACTGTATGAAAGTGTATATGAAAAAGAAAAGAAAAAAAAAACAGTTATAGCTCACGCAGCATTCTTCTAAGAATCGCTAGACATCTAATAGTCCCGTCAGTCCAATCCTTGTGTAATATGATTCTCAATCATTCGACCGTAGTGAAAAACTTTTTAAGCAAAAAATCTCTAATATAAACAAAAATGTCTTGTTTTACAAGCGACACAAAGAATAAAATCTAAGCAAATTACGTTTTGCTAAGAGCTTGTAATAATACCTTTCACGATCGCTTCGTCTTGAATCCCATTCTCGATCACGGGAAAAGCGAGGGGAGCGAGACCAACGTCGCGGCGAACGACTGCAAAATTTGCTTTGAACGAGGAATTTGTACCAACTATATTCCAGACCCCTCCCAAAATTTAACTTATCAACATAATGGATCCATTTTCCTCAATCTTTTTGTTTATACCCTCATTCCCTATAATCAACGTGTCACTACTAAGCGAACTCATAAAAGCTTATAGAAACCGTCAGCAGGAAATGCGGAAATCAAGAAAATTTCAGTTAGAGAATAGAAAAACTAAACCTTCGTTTTCGTTCACGATCCCTATCACGCGAACGATCTCCATTATGATCACGGTCCCGATCCCGGTCTCTGTCTCTTTCTCGGTCGCGAGAATCATAGTCACGTTCTCGACCACGATAATCTCGATCCCTTCTGTCCCGATCACTGAAAAACACAGCTGTATTCCACGAATAGTAATATTTCTTCATATTTTAGATAATTTTATATAATATTTACGAAAATATTGACGAAGAAGAAAAAAAAAATCTACTTTCTATCATCTCGTGGACTTCCCAAACCAAGTCGAACTCTTTTCCATTCAGCACGTCTTTCCTCAACTGTTTTCTACAAAAAATAATTAATTTTCTTTAACTGGTACTACAAAAATATGAAAGTCTACCATACTCTGTCTTGGAAATATTTGAAATGAATAATAACTAATAACAATTTGACTATGCCAATGATATGGGAATTTGAATTCCGCATTTGTCTTTATTGCTTACAGTAGCGTAATCTCGCACACAAAAATGCATTTAGAAATCTCAAATATTCACTTAAACGTAAAAAAAAAAAAAAAAAAAAATGTAACCTTCATTTCGGCATAATGTTCACGAATAATTTCCATACCACAGTGCATTTTACCACCATAATGATCTGCTAAACGCGTTTCATGTTCCATCAAACTAAGCTGTGCTCCACACATATCACATACACGAAGTCTTACTTGTGGTGTATTCAATACTGTTCGTACGTCATTCTCAAAGCAGAAATATATTAGAAAAGACAATTAACCATTTGAAATTATGTATAATTCTAGTTTCAAATAGCCTTCTCTCATCAGCCAACAATTGCAAATGTTTTCTTGAGTAGGTCGAAGTTTCCAAGAAATATATCCTACATCATTTAACTTTAAAGCTTCCACAATGCGATGAAACAAAGAAAATATATTTGAGTAAGGAAATACAAATAATCTAAATATTTCGAACTATTAATTGAGAATGTAGAAAAGAGAAAAAAAAGGAAAAAAATAATAGCAAAGATTAAGATAAATGAACTTTACCTCGAGATCCCGTTTCTTTCTTTTATATTCTTCAATAGTTTTCGATAATTCCATAGCTTCCTCTACTTTACCCTCATTTCCCAATGCTTCCATTTTCACAATTGTTGTCCCAATCTTCTCACCTAATTCCCCAATCATTTGTGTCTACAATGAAAACTTCACAAATTAAAATCTAAATTTTTTGAAAATCTTTGCAAATTTCAAAGAAACGAAAACCTTTAGAATTTCAGCTTGATCAATTTCATTTTCGCAATCCTTCTTCAATTTCTCTTTTGTCCGTTCAATTTCTTTATCAACGATACGAATTGCCTCTTCTAGTCTTTCAAAACCCTGCAATTTCCAATTCTTTTAAATAACTGTTTAAAAAATTAAGAAGCATAAAAAATCTTCAACAAACTGGATGAACAATTCCAAGATGCAAACATGAATGAACAACAAAAAGGAATAGGAAAAAGCATAATGAACAAAAAAAAAAAAAAAAAAGGCAAAAACAGACAATCAGTAGAAGAGCTGAACCGGGATGGAGATACGCGCTGCAGACAAATCCAATCAGCTGCAAAATTTCATTACCGACGAAAATTTCTACTGGCCCACAATTTTTCAACGCCTATTGTTTGATCTGCTACTGTTACACGAAGAACAACGATTTTTCATTTTACTATCGAAAATTCGAGAATTAAAGTGACGCTTCAAAATGAGACATAGATGCTGCCAGAAAAAAGCAAAATCATTTTTTCTTTAAATTTTTTCTTTCACAGTCTAAAGAAATTTCAACAACAGTGGACATACGAATTCCCATTATGTTTTTCGAACGATGATTGAAAGAGTTTCTCGGTATTTGCACGAAGGGCACTCTCTCTTTCACATGCATAAAACAACAACAATACCTAAAGTAAGAAAACTAAACAACTTGTTCCGATAATAGTTTAACGGCCCATACTACTGTTTGATGGACATTCGCTGTTACCATTTTTCAACACCAAAAATACGACAAAAGCGCTCAATGAAAACTACCTGCACCGCCCACTTTTAGCAACATTAATTTATTATACTTGAAAACCTCGAAGTATCCTAGAGCTAAGAATCTCAAACTTGCTAGAAAAAAAAGAAAGACAAACAGAAATATTCTCATAAAGATATCTTTCTAAAAGGGACATAATCACGCAGATATTTCAGCATCACTCATTTAACACGGTATTATGATATGCCCGAAAATGGTAGCAAAGAAAATTGGGCTGAAAATAAGTCACTTATAACATTAAATATGAAAATGACTGCAACATACATCAATATCGTAAAAATGGTCTTTTTGCTTCTGAGCATTCTCGTAATCGGCTTTGTGGGCGCTTTCGTGAATCTGGAATTAAGGAAAGATAATTTCGAACATTTAATCAAAAACATTTATTTATCCGAAGATTCAATTCATTCTATTTTTTAAATCCCCCGGATCCAAAATTCTATGCTGAAATCTCTGTGCAAGAGAATGAGAACTATAACCATAAATCGATCCGGTCGTATCCTACACTTTCGGCTATAAGGACTCGTAGTAGTAGCGGCTTATATCAATGCGACTAACCATAATTCACCATTAGTGCAAATTGACAGATTATATAAAACTTGCTTAAAACCCACACAAAATAATTCAGAATCAAATTTGTTCGGAAAGTTGTTTTTTAGTTAGCGCTATATCAGTCTATATTCTACAGAGAAAGTCTTGGAATTCGTGCTGAACCAATACAGTCCAAGAAAACATAACATGTATGGATACTAACTAGCAATTCACATCAAGAAAAGAATATGGTAAAAATAAACCTTATTGCAAGCGACGAGTGATTCCAGACGAGTATCAGCTAGGATTTCATGTGGACAGCAACCAAGAAGAAAAGCTCGGCATACAGTATGATGATTGTAAGGTACGAGGCGTCGACCTTCTTCTACCGCTCGATTTGTCCCCATAAGCTGGTTGATCATATCCCGCATTTCAGCCGTCATTCTGCTCTCACTCACTGAAATTTGATAGTTTTAAGAGTAAATGATATCTACGGAGATTATCATGTCACAATTGATTCAAAACGTACTATATCATTGATTAAGCCATTAATTATTGATCCGATCGATTTCTATAATTTTCAGACCAACATAGCTAAAGCATAAATAACCTTTTCCTGTTTATCTTCACCTATTCCCGTGAGTATTATCTTACATATCAAATCGCCTGGATCCAAAATCCCATTCTAAAGTTTCTGCGTAACATAGCCAGAAGAGCAATCATAAACCTGCCCGTCTGACCCCAGATCCCAACTGCAAATCGGAACTCAACCATCCTGCCAAACTACTCGCGCAACAATTCCTTAAAATGATCAAACTACAAATGTATACTATAAAATGCGTCCCATCGTTACTCTCATTCAGTCTCTATGAAAACTCTCATCTCGCCGTGATATTTTTGACATAAATTGTTACCCAGCTTGTCGAGATCGGCCCACTGATGCTGTAATAGGGACAGTTCAAGTTCGGGATTCTTTTATCTCTGCGACGGTTTAGAGGTTCGAGTTTAGAGTTTTTGCACCGATGCAGCAATATTAACTCTTTAGAGTTCAAAACAACACAGCAGTAACAACAATCCGACAATTTGGTTGAGCAGTTTTAGTAACAATCCGACAATTGGGTTGAGCAGTATTGGTATCAATCCGACAATTCAGTTGACAGTATTCATATGAGCAATGATGGAAGGAACAATCCAGTGATCAATTTACTTGGTTATTCTCTATATTCGCTTGTAACGTAGCGAAAAAACAAAAAGTATTGAATGCTATATGCGAAATGAACTTCTAAGAAAATGGTTAATTCTCAATCATTACATATAAATTGCTGTAATAGCACAATTTATCCCAAAGGTTCAAAGTATTTTGTTTCTAATTTATATAATTCCATGCATAAATCACATGAATATTTATTTTATTTCACTTTAAGAAATAAATCAATTTCTAATAATTCATTCTAGTATCTTAATGTATTTTAATGAATTCCAACATTGTCAATTTTATGGCTGTTTCATAATGTAAGGCAAGAAATGGATAAAAAGGATATGAAATAATAATTTTATTATTGTCTTCATCGATAACTGCGCATAATTAGCAGTAATTTTTTCTAAATGAAAATTGATTCTTTCAATTCTATTATGAATAAAAAATAATTATGGAAAATTTGGAAAATAATGAAAGACTTGAGAAAACCTATGCCATTATTATTACCCAGCTTTCTATTCGAAATTGTCATTTTCCAGAATGTGTAATAATTTAAAATATTTTATTTCGTGTTATAAGCCTATTATATATCAATAAAAAAATTTTAATATATTCTTTTGTTCTGATGTTAATTTTAGAAATTTGTTGAAATGATGGTATTCTTATGGTATTTTATGTTTTCCATTTCTAATTTATTCCTATATTCAATGAAATATTGACTGAATGCTTTTTCCTTTTTTCCTTAATTGCTGGCAGAAACAATAAATCATTGAAGAATTTTCGCAAATTATAATTTTATTTGAAGTAATACAAATTAGACGCTTTCTGAAATGTAATCTAAAAATCAATTAATCATTTATTTGATTTTTACTACCATTTTTCTTTAGAAAAGAATCATATTTATAAAGAAGTAATTCTGAAAATGTTAGAGAGAAAAGTTTACGATAGATTTTATCCATGTACTGAAAACATTCATGATTACAATCAGTCATGATTTCTGCTATCAATTAATAATGTTACTCTTTCATGTCTATCAATAAAAATTATCTTCTCAGATGCTTATCATTATTAAATCTGTGAATTTAACAGCACAATAATTCTCATCAAAGTTGTCGATTGATTCAATTATAAGAAAGGGTGTTTTTTTTTTTCTAATCTCATGCAGAGTATTAAATATTTTCCTCTAATTAAGCTTTAAAAAAATAAAGAGAAAAACAACCAATCAACGGGAAATGAATGGAGTGATAAGATAGTTATCTTAAGATTCCATTATGGATTTCATATTAGTTTTACAAGCATTTGATATCTGTTGAATTTGTTGACGAATTGTCATTATTTTTGCTAATGATTTTTCATCCAATTTAGTGAGGTCAATTTCTAGACGATTTTTCAGCATTCTTACACGTTCTGATGTTTCCTGTAAATAAATATTGATTTACTGTCTTGAAAAGAAGAAGATTTATTGTATTGAAATTGGAGATTTTTGTAAATTTTAGACTAAATAAATTTGATATTCAAGTTTCAATGAGAACTAAATAAGGAATATTTATTTGATGAAGAAATCGAAAACTTTAATGAAAGACAATAATAAATAAACAATATCTAATAATAATAATAATAGAGCGGTTATTAACCTGTAAGGGCCAAGCTAATAATAATGCACAAAGACTAATAGATGTAAAATATGAAGCGATATTCAAGGATTGGATTTTACGGCAAATGTTCTCAGAAGTATTCGTTTGCTTTACTGATTGCAAATTAGAACAATTGCTATTACATTTATCATCCCCTTGTTGATTTTGATACATCTAAAATTTCGCAATTCATTTCAGTTCTTTTTTTTTTTGTTGGAATAAGAAATATTGCATGATGCGAAAAAAAATGGATCTTAACAAATCTCTATTCAATCTTAATCAGTATAATTTCTTCCATGGTTATATTGATTAAGATCAAATAGACCGAATAAAATAAGAATTAACTATTCAAGTTCATTCCTTTCCAATCACTAACAGAGAATGAAAATGATAGGATGTATCCTACCACAGCTATGTTGATTAAGATCAGACGGATGGATTCAAAAATAAACTTTCCAAGAGAACTAGAAGTAATTCTTTTCTACATAATACAAATTTTTAAGATTTGATTTTTTTTGGTTGCATTTTACATCCTACAAGTTAAACGCATAATAGAAAATTTGAAACATCGATGAATATGTCTTTCAAACAAATGCAAAATTTGCTAACAAATATACCTCAAAAAAGTCACAGAACATAATGTAACCCAAGAAAATAGCCGTGAATACTGCACAAACAGTTTTAAATTCTAATTCTTCATCATTCAATTCTTTTTCCGCAAGAAATTGTTCCCATTCTTTTAATCGAGGTGCAAACTGTAATTGAGATTAAAATCGGAATCAATGTATGAAATTATTTGATGACAATAATAAAGAGGAAAAAAAAAATTAATTATCATATATTCAAAGCGTAATTTCGAAATACCTTCTTAATTCACGAATTTTGATTTACATTCTGAACTTAGCGAAATAAAGAAAATTAGTAATAACAATAATAATATAATAAAATAAAAAATAATATAGTAGGTAATATTATAGTAAATAATAATATAATAAAGATAACAGCGAAAATAGTAATTAATAATGCTAATAAATAATAATAATAATAATAAATAGCACAAAGCCACGCTACTTTTTTTACTTTTTACTAACTTCATCATGCTCAAGTATGATTGAGTAATTTTCAACAAAAAACTAAACTAACTGAAAATATGTCGTCGTTGGGGCAAGTTTAGTTAGTTAAACTTCATTGATATTTTTAAAAAGAAAAAGAAAAAAAAAGATTTCCCAACATGTATTGTATCTCAAAAATATAATAATTTACAAACAGTATATTAACTTACAGAATTTTAGTTGAATAAGAATGAACAGAGAAAAAAATGCCTACTAGGGTTTTGCAAGCACTGATATCGCTTTGTAAGCGAAATGAGATGTGAGATCGTAATTTCAATGTCAGATAACCTAAAATAAATTTATACAATTCATCATTCGAATGGATTTATCTTAAATTACCTCTTAAGTTTCAAAATTTTTGGTTCATGATTCATTGAAATTTTAAGCATAAAGAAGAAGTTTAGAATTTCTCAAAATCAATATTATTTATATTTTATGGGAATAAAAAAAATTTAAGCAACAATAAAGTAGTTAAAAAACAATAACCTCGTGGTTTGCCGGTAGCAGTATCAATACTAAGCATCGCATCTCTCAAAATGGTCAATGGTACCCAATGAGGTGGATATTTGAATCGAGCAACATCCATGATAAGAACTTGATCACTTCCTTCATGATAAGCAGCTAACGGTGAAAAATGGCCTCAAATAGAACTATATTCAAAAATGAATTCATACTGTAAATCCAATAAGCGGGTATATAAAAATACAAATAAATTTAAAGAAAAAAATAATTACTCACAAAGGAAAAGATAGATTATACGAGATACCTGCACCAGTCTGATTCAATACTTGACGATTATAGCAAACGACAAGAATCGTATCGTCAACTGCCATATATCGTTTTACATTCTCTCGGAAGATATCCAAGAATTCTGGATACAATAATTTAGACAAAAATATTTTAAACTTAATGTCAAATTATACTAATCCAATATTTTAATATAGCACTATATTTTATAAGAGTTGTATTATTTTCTTCAAATTAGAATCAAAGCTAAGCTTTGACATTTCAATTCCATTTAACAATAGCAACATTAACATTGAAAATCTCCTCATCTCTAATTGTTTTCCCAAGATTTTCCCATCTCTAAAATGAAAAAAAAAAAAGACCTGATTTCGATTCTGCGTAGCTCAATTCGGTGTAAAGTTTATTACATTCTGCTAAACAGGCGAACTGAGATAATGTTATTCCAGTTTTTTTGATGTCATCAAGTGGTACACAACAATCAAGCATACTTTCATGATAGAAACGCCATGGTGATTTCCATACTCGACCTGGATCCACTTCCAATGCATTTAGTACCATTACTAAACAATATACAAATCATATTTCGATCTTTGTGATAAAAGATGAGCATAAAGTATTTCCATCTTCAAACTGTGAGACTACAAAGGAAAATAATCATTCGGAAAAAATTTCAATTTAATTTTTTTGACAGAACATATTGTTAATTTATTGAAATGCATAAGATTGATTGTTGACAGTTCAATTATATACAAATTCTCGTCAAAATTGGGATGAAACTGACAAATTTGTAATTAAATTCAAAGAAAAAAAAAGCAGAAGTAAAATGCTCGCCCAAAGTAGAGAGACCACAGTAAGATGGTTCATCTTGCGTCAGAAAATGTGACGCTAATCGGAAGTAAATATTTGCATGTCCTGAAATATATCGAACTTTGATATCGTAATAAGAATTATTGCAAAGAGTGAGAAGAAAAGAAAATAGAATATTTTATATTATTATGTACAAATATGAACATAAATTTATTTTAGATAAATTCATTGTATTAAAATGATTGCACTTCCATGCCTCGAATCATCAATTGAATATTTTTAACCATTCAAATTGTAAATATGACTCAAATTAATGAAATCAATTAAATTAAATGATGATTGATCAGATATATATATAATCAAAAATCGTGAAGTGCACAAATGAAAGTCATGATATCCGTAAATTTTCCGGGAAAGTTTTAACAGAAAAGAAATTTATTATAAATTCTGTCAAATTTCGTAAAATGGAAAGATGAAAGAAAAAGAAAGAAAAAATTCGTCTAATTTATTAGATAAAGTTCTTCAATGGAATCAATGGTTATAAAACAACGAATATTTACAAATTTTTTCAGTCAAATATTATGGTGACGAAAAAAACAAAAACATTCCAATTTTTTCCAGTTATAAAAAGAAGAATTATCTCTTTCGCAACTTTTAAATCAGTTGTCGTTTATTTTTCTTACTTTCTAAATAAATCTAAATTTTTTTGCAATCTAATGAATAAGCAGTAAAATTGAAACCTTTTACAAGACTTTCGATGAAAAGTTTTTTGCCTTCAGGTGATGCAAAATTGACACAGGATGACGGTAATTTTCGACGATAGAAATTTTCAGCTGGTAATGTATGATGCATATGTTGTGTGCTATAATCAATAACGTTGTTATCAATGATAAGAGAAGTAAATTGTTAGAATCTAATGCTTTGGTCGTTGTGATAAGGAAAAAAATTGCTACTGCAATAATTATTATCAACTATGTGTATACAATATCATTATGACATCATATTGCTACTATCACTAGTTTGTGAATTAAAACAAACTGTTTAAATGATCAGCATTAGAAACTTTCTTCGAGTAACTAATATTTGATTTCGAATTGGGATATTAATTACTATGTCATCATTAAATAATAGGCGTTTGAATTACGACTAATTATTAATCACTATTTTTTTTAAGATTATTCAATTTGTCATTGCAACGTATTTCCAGCTCTGATATATTTTATGAGCAGATATATGATTTAGATTTAAAATATCATGTCATATAATTACTTTTTTAGTAAAAGTGTCAAAAAAGGAAATTCCTTCAAATCTTTTAGTTGTAACATCTATTAATAATTATAACAATGAGCATGGCCAGCTCCACCTACTTTAAACAAAAATAGAGATGTTCGTTTGTTCAAAATCTTAAATTCCAAAAGTTCTTAAATATGCGCCTTATCTTTATAAAAACACGCATCTATTCGAATGCAACGTTGCATCAAAATTTCAAATCAATCGGTGAAAAATTGAAACGTTGTGTAGGAATGAACAACGAAGATTTACATTTTTTTTTTTTTTATATCGATTATGATTTATTAGATAATTCGGAAGTTTAGATGATATAAATGTATAAATTTGATAAGACCGATCATAAATTCTGTAGATTCCTTTATTTCATTATTCAAATATAATTATTTGATTGATTTACTAAACTCCGAAATCTTCGAATTTTCATTTAAACATATCAAAAATAAATATATGTATATATGCATACCAAAAAACAAATGACAATGAAGATGTTTTTTGTTCAGGAAATATCAAATTAGTCCAATTGAAGTATGACAATATCGGGTTCACAGGATAGAAATATGCAATTATTTGATTTGTATTGTCAAAATGTAACAATGATAAAAGATATTTCCTAAAAATCTTTGGAAATAAATGGCACAATCGCATTATGAAACATTCGCCAGGACTGAATTGTTGCTACTAAATTGTGTAGGCAATTAAAAAACTGATTTTACAACTTTGTTAATTGCCTACACGTTAATTGAGGCACTTTTGACCAGTTTTACTAGTTTATTAATTGGACGCTCCAAATTCTAAAAGTTACCTTTATTATTTCATCATAATTCCGACTTTGCAAAGCAACTGTAAATTGATCTCACTAATCAATATTTAAGCTAAATTAGAGTAATTTTTGAAAAATTGAAATATACCTATTTCTCTTCATTCGAAAAAAAAAAAAACATCATTGTTGTCAATTGGAAAAGAATATCACTGTTATCAATGATAACGATGATTATTATTTTTGACAATGATGATAAGAACAAAAAAAAAGAAAAAAACTAAAAAACTAAAAAACTGATTAAAATAATAACAATACTGATGAATGACCTTTAATTGATATAATAATAACAATGATGATTATAATCAAGAAAACAACAATAGTATATCTTGAATGACGATTAGAAGCATCGGTAGAAATGATGATAACGATTAGAATAATAATAATAGCACAAGTCATGATAACATCAACATGTAATGGTGATAATGCTAATTAAACACCATAATCTATGATCAATACAACGATCAGACTTATAGTAACTTTAATCCGCCCTAATTGACATGTGATTTACAATTCATGACCAGTAATCATCATAATAACAATTATATCCATAATTATAACAATTTATATGAATCGAGATAATAATTATAATGCCATTGTGACAACAATCATTTGTATGACAGATATTATTTGGAATTAAATTTTAGGGCAAAATTTTCGGACCTTAATATTTGAAGAGTTTCGATCACATATAAATCGAATTAGTATAATAATACACAAACATAAGACTAAAATTAAAAGTAAATTTATAGGAAGCATTCAAAATTTACTTACATATTAAATTTGAAATTTGTAATGCACAAAAATAATACTTTTATTTACAATTATATATCGATAAACTAAATACTTTCTATAGTAAATATCTCAAATAATTGAATTAACGAAAAGAAAAATTTAAGATTAAAACGAAGGCATATATTAACCGCACAATAGTTCCAAACCAGTAATCGGATCAGATAGAGAACCAAATCTTGCGAACGAAGATCAACATATTACCCAGTTCATTAACTTTCGGAAAATCAGTTAAGAAACAAAAGGAAGAAGAAATTCTAAAAAAATATTAAAACCACTAAAATATAATTCTAATAATTGAGTCCTTTTATTTCATTTCATTCAGCAGCATTCTAATAACAAATTCAAATACGGGAAAAATCCGTACATTGAAAATCTCAATGACATTTAAATAATTACAAAATTAATTATAAAGGTTTTAAACAAAAGTTTCCATTGCTATATCTAATCGAAAACTGATAAAGTTAAAATGCTAAATATATCAGGAACGGTTTTTTTTTTCAGAACTAAAATCCATAAATTTGTCTTTTAAGGACTCCAATAAAATAAATAAACTGAATATGTAAAACAAACTATAATACTATCTAATAACAAAATTATAAACAATTAAACAATGCTGAAAAAGATTAAAAAAAAAAACTATGGAAAAAGCTATCAGTCTTCAAAAAATTTCATAAAAATTATGCAGAAGAATTCAGGGATCGAAATGTAAAAGAATTGAAGAAAAAAGAGAAAAGCGAAAATTTCTTAATTAATTCTTTATTTGATCAAATCCTTCCAACAACATTTATCCGAATATGTTGATAATTTTGGAACTAGAACATTTCCTTCATTATTTCGCTAGCTTTCATCAGAAAAACTAAAGCAATATGTGCAATTATCAATCACAATAATCTTAACAACTAATCAACAAAAATAAGGTACTCCTTCATGTCTTCCAGAGGTGAAGATATCGGCTTTTCGTCATACAACTGCGCATCGGGAGACAATATTTTGAATTCGACTTCAGCAGAATTCACTGTTTCCGAACCTTTTCCCATCGATTCCTTTTCAGTCGTTTTCGATAAGTCTATTGAATCAACTTCTTCCTCTTCATTTCCTTCATCACTCGATGTCATATTCGGCAGTTCTATTGCTGGATCTTTCGTAATTGTTCTCTTAACGCTATTAGTCGCCAATTTCATTCGCTGTTGTTCTAATTTTTTTGCAGCATCATGAACCTGAATTTATGTCACGCATATAACGTAAGGAAGCTGCAGAAACAATAGCCTAATCAGTTATGCCAATGAGTTTCTTAGTTTCTTTTGATTCTTCACATAGTAACTTATCACAAAATTTTGTCGCAACATCATATTAAGTTTTTAATGTTTTTTAATGACTACTTCACCAAAAATTCTTAAAAAAGATGTCATAAATCATATTTCTTCCAGTAATTCTCATAATTATATTAAATTTCTGCTTATTGGAAAAAAAAAAACTTCAATTCTTCTTCCTCCCGAAACTTCTAAGCTTCATAAACTTCAATTCCAAAATATCTTTCATGTTACGATAGGAACAAGAAGTCAGTAAAATTTAATCGTTATTACCTGATGAAGATAATACGGTCCACCATAATTAATCAACCAATTATACGCATATTTCGGTATATTACTTTCAGGATTATCGTAATATGAAAGAACATAATCGAATCCTTTGCAGTCAAAAGCTTTATGAGCTCGAACTACCATTATCGACCGATAAGACTTGACACGTACATATTTTTTCTCACACCGTGGTATTATATTAGCACTATCTGTTACGGCGTAATTTGCTATTACGATACAACGATCTTTCTTATTAATATACCTAAATATTTCAACAAATAATTCGTTTTTGCATGTTTGTTATAATATCATAATGATATACTATCATTTTAATCATTATACTTTTGGACACATGACATTTTTATGAATTTTTAACTACTATAAACCTCATTTGCTCAACTGCTATCTCATGCAAGTCTTATTCAACTTTTTTAATATAAAAATGTTTCAACACTATACGGAGTTGAAAGCAGCAATAGATAAAAGCTACACAG
Source organism: Onchocerca lupi (assembly GCA_028564675.1). Classification (NCBI taxonomy): domain Eukaryota; kingdom Metazoa; phylum Nematoda; class Chromadorea; order Rhabditida; family Onchocercidae; genus Onchocerca; species Onchocerca lupi. The sequence continues at coordinate 79,670 of JAOVVO010000256.1, forward strand.
GAATAGCATAAACGGAAAAAATAAGCAAGCTGAATGTACTCATAACATTAAAACAGTTTGAAATTCCATATGTAACCTTTGCAGTTGGTAGATAAGATTCGAACTAATTAGCTTAATAGTTATCACTCAGTTAAAAAACTTTGTCGAAAACTACATTCATTGCAATCTTAATATTTGGGCTAAATTATTTTGAAATATTGCATATATAAAATGAATATATAACATATCCATACATGCAATTTCCAGCCTTCATGTACTACATTTATCAATACTCATAGTTTCGCAGTAATGTTTGTGGTTCACGATAAATCTAGCTTTGAAATATTCTATATAAAAATTATTTACAGCTATTCCATTGGAATATTCCTAACAAAATAAAAAGAAGTATGGAATTTCTACAGCATCTTTCCTTCTCTCTTTATTAACAAAATTTAAATTTCGAAAACTTCAGTTATTTTATAAATTTTAAATCTGATTTTCGTTCATACCTTCGTCTCACGAAAACATATTCACGTGGGTACATTGGGTAAGGAAACTTAGCAATCCAGTGTATAAGTTCCGAATCGGTATCATCATCTTTTCGAAGTAATTCCAATTTTTCAACATTTGTATCCCATTTTTTTCGGAAAACTAAATCCATTTGAGCATCAACAAAATCACTGGCCGTTATATCACTAAAATTAGCTACGATACAGTTTTACTTGGATAATTTATAAAATTGAAATCTGTACCTCAACTGCATCGTAAAGTTTATTTATACCGAATATTTGATAATTGTATCGCAAAGTTAAACTTTTATACTTGCATATAAAGATTTCGATTGAAAGCAATTAGATGCTAAATACAGTCTATATCATAACTACTACTAAAAATATTATGAAGCAAATGACAAATTAAACTTTTAATTATATCAGTAGGCTTAGACCTAAAGAACGGAAATGGTTTTTGATTTAAAAAAAAAAAGTATTATAAGCAATAATTTAGAGCAAATAATATATGATTAAAAGTCCAAATTAGCGGAACAATTTAATCATTCTATGCAATCGCATCTACACACAGAGGATACAATTGCAGATCATTATCACTGCCCAATATAGACTCACTTTTAAAATTCAATTCATCAGATAGTTTCGACGACTATTCAAATCGCTTGTCTTCATAGATTAATAAAAGACAAAATTTTTCAGATCTTTTAAAACCAGTGAGAGAGTTTGTGCCTCATCAAACTACTGACACTACTACAATTTGATTAAGTATATAAGTCAAGTTTTTGATGAAGAAGCGAGAAATAATGTTCGTTATTATAGTTTTTCAAATAAAGTCATTGAATAGTCTTCAAAACTTACTTATATGAACCTGAGCACCGAAATTCATACAAACCGGTATCAGCATGTAACCGTCGCAGTACTTTTGAATTCTCTTCATTACGCACTACCTGAAAAAAATATCCTTCTATTACGTGAAATTCGCTTTATTTTCTGATAACATGAAGAACAGAAAGTAGAATTCTCGAGACAATAAGACAGTAAGATAAGAAAAAAGAGAAAATGATCAGATTTTGGGACAAAATAAAAGCAAAAAGTTAGAATTTTAAAATGAAAATACCTGATTCTAAAATAAAAATAAGATCAAGAGAAAAAAATGAAAAATCAAATCCGTGAGTTTTGACGGCTCAATTAAAAGTAAGACGGTAAAGAATACCAACTTCCCAATCTTCACAATCATCATCAGTACTAGTTTTCACTTCTGCCAATATCATTTCGTCTGAGATTCCATTTTGATGGAATGAAAAACCTGCTGCTGTGACAGCCATCAGAAATTGAGGCCGCCAATGAAACCTATAAAACATTACATGAAATGTATTTCTCTGTAAAGGGGTAAAATATATCACATATAAAGAAATGGAAAATGAGCAAACTCTTAAATTTGGAAGCTAACAGAATGTTTGGAAGCAACATCTTCATTTGAAATACCAAATAATAACTTCTTTTCTCCTTTCAATCCTTAAAGGCATAATATATCTAATTTTCTTTTATATTTTTAATTTTCTTTTTTTTCAAGCAGTGAAAATCAAAACTGTTATGATAACTCCCACTGCAGATAGTCTAACTAAACATGCATAGTTAGTTTTCAACTTCATAATAGAAAAAAAAAAAGAAAAAAAAACCTACCATTGCCGCCATCGTTTTTCATAATTCTTCCGTCTGATCCAAATATTCCATTTGTATAGCTGTGCTTTTCTAATCCCTTTAAAAAATAAATACAACAATCGATTTCGAATTGCTTGTGATGATGAGCCAAACTGGTACATTAGCTAATGTATTTCAAAATTTTTAGCTTCAATTATAATCTTTTCACGAGAAATCTGAAAATTTAATGAGAAACAAGAAATTAATTTAGTGCCAAAAAACAAGAAATAAATAAATAAATAAAAAATCGGATTATATGAAATCACTTTCTTCATTTCCATTTTTTTCCCTGTTTAATACAATTAAATATGTTTAGCATTTCCTCATTATTATCTATAAGCATTTTTTCATTTTTAAACATTAATCTATGAATTCACCCACTCGCCAACATTCATTCAAATAAGGAAAAAAATACAAGCAAGGGACCGTAAAAATTTTCATATGAATGATTTGCTTTTTTTTATCTATGATTTGTTTTTCCTTCATGATCATTCTTTTTTATTATGTATATTACCAACATAGATCCATGCATCATCCGCTACTTTATTATATTATCATGATATGAGATTCGCTTTCCAAAACATGAAAATCTTATTCATATATGATATTTAAAACGGTATTATTAATCATAAGCTAACATATAAAAAGTAGGAAATGCACATATACATAACCCACTATCATATAATTTTATCATAAATAAGAAAACAACGAGTTAAAATAGAAACAAACTAATAATAGCTTAAATTTAATTTAAGCCACTTTTTTCCAGAGAAAAGTAATTTTATTTACAAAATAGAATAGAACTAGCCTTTTATTTTATGCTAATACTGATACTTAATAGATAATTTTGAAAGTAACATTCCCTTTCAAGATGTTAAAAAAAAAAATTACTAAGATGTCAAAAAAATCCTTTGAAGGGAAAGAAATTACTGAACAGAAAGTAATAGCATTTCATAGTTTCGAAGTATTTATGCATATTTATCGGATAATAATCCAATTTCTTCCGGCAATAAATAATATCAATAATAATCTACGCATGTTTATTCTTCAAAATAATATGAAAGAAGCAAATTGACAAATATGACAACATTCAAAACTTCACTAATAAATATAAAAGCATTGTTAGAATAAATAGATGAGTCAAAATAAAAATAAATTGTCATTCGAATTTGATGTCATTATTGCTTGTAGCAATATATGGCAAAACTATTCAGACAAAAATATCATTTAATATGATTTAAATCAATATTTTATCAGAACGATAAGTACGTATTAAGTGATTTTATCCCTTAATTCATTTTGATATAAATATTACACGACCTCAATGTATTATTTCGATGAACTATTTCTTGATATGCAGAACTGTTCTAAGATTTTTTTATAACTTGTTATTCCAAGATCATAATAATCTATATAAGATTATTATAAAATCAATTATCGCTCACTTTTCGGAAAAGCAGATTAAAACTAATGCGTTTTTGAAGCATCAAATAAAAATGTTATCTCGAATAAGGAGATTTGCTTTCTGCAGATAAGTTTTCCTTCTGATTATTTTCATATGAAAATAATTCTCAAATTTTTGTCAATTGGCGACATAATAATAACCTCAACTTCAATCTTTTCATTCAACCTTCTTTAAAAATGCAACTTAAATAGAGAAATTCCATCAGATGGATACATAAGAATGATTTGAAGAATTTTTTAAAATAACCTAAAAGAACAGTGAAGATTTCCAGTGAAAGTGAAGTGCTGAAAGTTTTTCAAATGCATGAGAAAACAGAAATTGCCGAAAAATTCGATATCAAAATATAGGATAGAACCTTGAATAAGAAAAGAAAAAATCAGTTGACTCTGTTTTAAATATAACCATAAAATAAGGAAATAGAAATGAAAAAAAAAAAAGTTCTTAAAAAAAGAAATCGTTATCGAAATTGTTCTCAAAAAGAGAAACGTCCGAATATAAACTTCCAAATTTTCAAACTAGCTATCTTAAATAGAACACAATGATAACTTAAACTAAAAATATATTTAAAGAAAACTTATGCACCTTCCAACAACTGAAATTAATTTTTCTGGTGAGGATGAAGAAATTGCCCCGATTTTACTGCACATAAAAATGAAATCGAAGTTTTAATTATAGTGATTGTACAGCGGATCATCACTGTCAATTTGGTAGTTTGATGAAATATTACAATTATTTACTAAACGATAGATACTAAACAGAAAAATTCTGGGACCAAAAACAATAGTTTTCAATTTTCGTTACGTTCCGAGTATTTTATGGAAATTTCAGTCACAAATTTCCGTTAAATGTTAGTAAGCAGAACTGACACACTATTCCTGCTAATAAGCAGAAATAACACTATTCTTTTCTTATAACTAACAAGAACCTGGAAATTGAATTAGAAACATCATTAAGATATTACTAGGAACATTTTCATTTTTTCTATCAAAATCTAGATGTAGTTAGCGCAATATGAAATTTGAAGCGCCGATATTCACAAAGCTGCTATAAGATTATTTTTAGAACTTAACTGCATCACTAACGATAAATGCATAAAGAATCATGCAGATCATTTTAGTAATCGATTAAAATGTGTGCACCACAATTTCGGAAACCCCAGCAGTAGCTGTCATTGCCCATTTCCACCAACCTACAGCCAAATGTGGTGTCTTCCGGCGTGACTCAATTAATGATCGGAGTTGAATAAGAGTATCGGAATATTGATGAGGCCCTGAAAAATAAGACTTCATCAAAATATGCAAGTTTTTCGACATTGCAACTTATAATTATTACGAATTACAATTATCGAAAGTTCTAAAATGTTTTTGCATTTGGAACGTATAACAGTAGTTAACTTTTAAAAATATTCATTATTTGCTTCACATATTGTATTGCTTTGCTAATTCAAGCAATAAAATACTACTAAGATGCCATGAAATCACAATAGGTAAACTTGACATGCATATTACAATGTAAAAAATCTTCATCTTTATGATAAAAAGAATTAATTTTCGTCTTAAAAAATGCTACCTAAACATTATGGAATAAGTTGGCAATAAAAAAAATTTAATTATCGGGAAAACAAAAAATTTTTCGATTGTGGAAATAATTAATGAATTTTTGAACTTTCAATCTCAATTCAATTCTTAAAAAAATCAAACAATTAACCGTGAGTGTAATGCGCAGCAACTGACATTTCCAAGACTGGTATTTCACTGATATTCAATGAACTGAAAACGGCACCTCTCTATAAATAAAACTATTTAGCATTATTTCCATTACATAACTTTTCTAATAAAAACTTCATATCAATATAATTCCCACACTTAATAAATTTTATCTTAGTTACGACTCCCTAATTCTGAAAACCAATAAATGACTAATTAACATAAACAAACGAAACGTTTGACGACAAATTCAAGCAGTTTAAAATATACTGATCTCTACCTAGTCTTTACTTTTTAAAATTAATTAGCGAACTTAAAATTAATCAAACAACTGATTAAGACTAATCTAAATTAACCAACCTTTTTTAGAATAATCCAGAAATTTCGTTCCTGTGGAATTTCAGCTCCACAAGTAAGAAAAACGAAATAAGTATTACGTTTACTAAAAGTATCTGGGTGGAAATTTGTGAACGACCAACTATCAATTTCAAGATCGTCCAGAGGTGTCACGTGCAACGACATTTTATCAGCACCACCCGAAATTGTAAAATTTATTCGCAGTTCAGATTTCGAAAGCAACTGTTTCTCGACATTGCTGACTCGGATAGGACTGGCTATTAGTGGCTGACCAGGCAATGGTATCCAGCGAGATTGACTGCAAATAAAAAATTTGAAAGATTGTCATGGTAAAGAGAGATAAATGACTGAACCAAGATAAATGATTGAAGAAATATTTCGATACTTCAGTAACAGTTGACAGCTTATCAGCAAATGTTGAATAGAGTGATTAAAATGATTGATTTTCATTTATTTGATGGTTGTATCGTCATTGATTTGAATCAGTAATTCCTCCATTCCATACATTTTATCATCCCAAGCAGAAAATAAGTCAATTGATAAAAATTCTGTCACTTTTTTTTGAGGGTAATATAATAAATAAAAGCAATCATTGAATTAATTTGGTCGGTATCGAGCATACTCGTCATTCATTCTTTAAATCCAAATTACAGGTGATTTTGAAAAAACATCGAATACCGTGGGGGAAACAGTCGATGAACAGCTGTATAATATGGAAGACGACAATACTCATCTTTAATATTACTGCAGTTTGGTTCACTGTTTCCTAAAAATTATATTAAACTAATGACGTCTGTTTTATTTTTTGAAACGTAACATCAAAACATATAAAAAAAAAAGACGAAGAATCAATGAGAAGTACCGGTCAAAAAAGTATGTTCCGGTAAATCGGTGATCCCACGATAATCTAATGTTTGTACAAACAATGCATGCTCTTGAACTGATATATTACTTTTGAAAGAATAAATTGATCGTTTGGTATCCTGGAAAAAGTTTCATAATTTTTAGTCATAGATTTTCAAATATTCAAGAAAACAAATTTCTCGTAATACTCGACATAATATTAACTGAATTCTCCATGCAAAGTTCGAAAACAAAGAAAACTTATACCAATGCAACAATCCGTCTCACACGAGGGCTTTCTTCGGAGTATTTATAAGGCCAACCAAGACTTGTACAGAATAAAATTATGAAAAACAAGCTATACAACACTAATCCACATTTTGCTGGATAATCCATGCGACGGCTAACATATATCAGATTATTCTGAAATAATAACAGATTAAAGTAATTATATTTTAAATTTCATACTTATGAAAAGCTTAGAAATCACAATTTTTTAATTTATACTTATCAAAAAAAAAAAAAAAAAAAAGAGAAGAGGAAAATGCTGTTTAGATAAACTGAAATATAGAATTCCGTAAATTCATGAAAATAGATACGTTCGAAAATGTGACCAGAAAAAAGCATGTTTGACCAAAATGCTCATACCGTAAAAAAAATAAAACATAATGCAGCAGATAGACTCATCAGCATTATGAGAAATTCGGGATTTACTGCTGCACCCATACGCCCTGTAAGAGGAACGACGAAGTCAAAAAGTAACATTGCTGAATAAGCATCGAATATCATTACAGGAATCGTACATAAAAGTTGTGTAATTAACAACCATTGTGGAGTGATTCCTGGAAAGAAAAATTATTTCTTTTTATTTTTCGCGAGTTTAAGTAAATTCCCATTAAAAGTTTTTCGACTAAAATTTAATGCGGACATAACATGTTTAAATGTTTTAGATTAAACTCTACCCTGTATCTTGAAAAAGAAAGAGAAAATTGAAATGAAAGTGATACAAATATCGATTTAAGATACCAACACCAACAAATTTCCGCGAAAAAAGTTTGGAATTCTTACAGACTAAATCCATCGCCCCATTTCTATAAAATTATCTTCCGATTTACAGTGCTGAGCAGATAATAATTATTAATATTAAAAACTACTTGTTATAAATCGCATTTTTCCCAGCAGCCAAAGTAATGGATCGCGAAATAATAAAAAGAAAGAATTATAAAGCAAAAATGATGCAGCGGCAATTCCAGCAAATGTCGCAAGTGCCAATAATATTGAGAGCAGTAATAAAACACTATCAAAATGCACCATTTCTTGATTAGGTCTCTGAAAGTTTGCTATTTAATTTTGCTTAATATCAAAGAAGTTTTTACTCTTCAAAATTTTTCATCAAATGTTTCCGTTCGATTTACTTGTCGTTTCGAAGCCGGTTGAATCTAGCATTGTTAACATGTAATAATCTATCACTGTTAACATGTAACATTGTTTTATCGACATTTCTGACATTTCCAATATAATTATTATGTTATGCTTCGACAACATTGCTTTTCTTCAATGAAGCGATGATTAAGTTAGATTTTGCAAAAATATGAATAAGCAAACTAAGACATTGAATAAACAAGCCTATCTTTCTTCCTGCAGCCATATTTATCAGATAATTCATTAAAATTTCAATCATTTATCATGAAAATCCTTCTTCCTTAAGATAATTTTATAACTGTTATAAAATAGCCCATCTCATTTATATTATAATATCATTCAAAATTATTTTTCAACTTAAACTTTAAAATATAGTTAATATGTGGAAAATCATTTTCATTATTTTTATTGCTTTTCATCATATTTTGTTCGGTGAACTGATGTAAGAAAATACCTTATGTAGCTGAGCTAAGATTGAATGAGTAGCACAACCAGCGATAAGAAGAGGAAATATATAGAGAGGAAAAGCAAGTTCCGGAAGTGAATACCAGCACATTACCATGTCGAGTTTGATAATAACTAAGACAATTAATGCACCTATTACTGAAAACAGTGCTTTACTTACATCATTCCTCTATAGGAAACCTCTAAAAATGTATATTTTCTTCCTAATACATATAAGGTAAGAGCACTGAAAAGTGAGAAATGAATATAATATAAAGATTAAATGATAAAATGTGTGCGTTTAATGCTTTTATAAAGTAAAACTTCGACACAAAATAGCTTAACTAAAAATAAGTACATATAAAATCACTTACCAAACATGATAACTATCGCGATAATGTGGTCAAAAATTGCTTTAAACAAATCCATCAAATTATAAAACTCTTTTCCGATACGGAAAGAAATGATTATCAAAACTATCAATGCAGTTGCATAATTGAGAACTTGTCCAACAGTTACTGAATAAAAAACCGTAAAGATGCCTGCGACATCATAAAATACCCAACGGTTAGCTTGTTGAAAATCACCTGGTCGATCTAGATATGGAGATTTGACCAAAGCCTTAATGAAAGGACAGATAAATCTTACGAACTGCCTGATTTTTAATCGAAACAACAATCGAAAAATGGTGATTATACAGGATACAGTAATAATAATTATTTTTTGCCTGTGGATTAAAAATATTAAAAAATCACCTTAATAACGGCAAGTACATTCTCACCAGCTCGTTGAATACATCCTGATGTGATGTATTTCGGAATATCAAATTCCGTGTGATAAACCCATCCATTCCGAAAATAAGCAATATCAAGGCCTGAAATGTTGCGAACTTATTAAAAATTATTTGATTTGTTTCCATCAAAAACAAGAAACAATCTTACCCGGAATACGACCGTAATCTCGGAAAACCCGAAAATCTGTATCAGATGGGATAATGCCAGCTTGGAATATTTCCTGTGCTAAAACACTGCAGTGAGGATGAGGTGCATTTTCTAGGTAAGTTTGCAAAAGCCAAGAATTTCCAGGTCCAGCCTACAAAGAAATCTATTTAAAAAATGAAGAAATAACTGGAAAGAGTTTTCATTTAGAGCTTAAGTAACGTAATAAACAAATGAATAATGACTTGAAATAATATTTCACGGCCACCAGCACCAGAACCCTCCAAGTTTACAAATGCTCGAATGGAATGCCGCCATGGATGTTGTGTAATGAAACCATGTGACGCTTGCAAAAAATCTTCCTCAGCTGAAATCAAAATCTTTTTTTTTTTTTTTTAAAGCAAATGACCACAAAAAAAAAAAAAAAAAAAGAATTGGGTGCTGACTATCACTATTACACAGAAATCATATGTATCAAACGCCGATTAGTAATTCCCATCAGTGAGAGTTAAATGGTAGTCTAACATTAGCAAATAAATTTTAATGAATGACTCAACAATTAAAATCAATACCACATTTAGGAGAATTTGTAAATTGCTACACACTCAGACATAATCTATATACGATTATGTCTGAGCGTATAGCAATTCACGTTGCTGGAGACTTCTTCATACAAAAATCAACTATTCTTATGTTTCATTAAGACATGGAATATGCAAATTGTTCATATGTATAATGATACCGATGAACAATCATATCTCTCACCTCCATTGAAAAGAAAAACTATATCATTTTGGAGAGATTCCTTTGAATGAGATAAGATATCCATAATCTCCATCATAACTGCGCAGCTTACCTAAAACTAATTTGTACAACAATTATAAACAAAACTTCGTTTTTCGGGGAAAAACATTTTCACCAAATATACATGATACAATTGAAATTAAAAAGACAGAAGAAAAGTTTTTGCTAACATAGTAACGATGACTCATTGACATATCAAAGTTTATCGTCGAATGTCAAGCGATAAATCAACAGAAGAATTACAAGCAAAGTATTATATGTTGGAAATTTTCAAAGTTTTAATGAAAATAGTTCTTTTAAACTTACAGCATCATCGGTAGCACCAGATGCACACGGAAACGTATCAAAATGGCAATTTAATAAAATGGAATGTTTTGATGGTGACTTTGGACCAATTCGTGCTATAATAATAATAAAAAAAAAAAGTGTGGAAGATAGAGAATAATCTTTTCTCAATCACTCGATGAAAATAAACGAAAAACATTGACTCACCAATAATATTAGTTATTTTGTGATAACATAAAGTGAATTTCGATAAGAATCCGAGATCAAAGCATCCAGATGGACGTTGGACATCAATCTCCAAACGGTTCACGCCTCGAGCATCAACTTCTGCTTTTGCATTTTTCAACCTGTCATTTATAAGTTTAAATGCGTGAACCTGAAACACTTATACATTTTCATTCTTCTTTGAAATTTTATTCTGAAGATATTGTTCATGATTCTCAATTCCCTTAGCTTTCTTAATTGCTCCTCTTTCCATCTTTTTTTTTTTAAATTGAAAAAAACTTACTTGACAATTTTCCGAACCACTGGGACGTGGACCGAGATTGGTAAGTGAATTTAACAACAAACGTGCTCTTTCTTCCGAGAATTCATCAAATTGCCCTACCGGTTTTACTTTAGGCATTCGATTATCCTGATAAACGACAAATCCATAAATAACGCTAACAACTATCAGAATCAGCAACCAATGTCGAAAACCCAGATACTGCGACTTCTACAATTATGAATTCTACTTTTCTTTTAAAGTACTATATGGTTATTTCGAGAGTACGCAAATAAAAAAAAAAGAATCTCAAAGAAGTTATTCAGTTAAACAATTTCTCGAAACAGAGTTTTCAAAAGAAAGTATTTTTAGCTTTTCGAAAAACTGTCGCATTGTAGTATAGTAAATTAAAATCAGATAAACATGTTATAACGATACAATACAATAAAAATTTCAAGATTTATACAACAGTAGCTAATGTCCTCTCAATTAATTCTAATTGAGAATTCACGCATATTAAATGATTACATTCCGCGTCTTTATGTTTGATATTTTTACATAAAATAATTGCGAAGATTCAACTGATTGGTATGATATATGATAGTTTGACAGTTACATCAAAATGACGAAAAAAGAACGGTATGAAATGAAGACAGAAAAAAACCTTATCAATCAAATCGACTTTAAAATCTTTTATCATATTCCTTTCAGTCGCATTTCTAGCATCATTTACATCTCGTGATACATTCCGCTGGCGTAATTCCATTCCTTTCTGCAAGCGCAATTCCATGCTTTTCTGCCTCTATAATTCGATTTTTTAATTAAATTAGTAATTGCAATTGAATCCCATAAGAACGGAGAAGAAAAACCGGCAATAATGATTATAAAATCTACAAATATTAAATTCATACTTTGCAACATAGGATAAGGTAAATAAGGTAAACTATGATAAAATTGTTAATTGCAATGAACTGTGATCAACTTAATTGCAGCAAAATATGCGGAAATACTATAACAAAAACCATCATAAATGTGTTAAAACAACCTGTAATAAAACATGCCGTAAAAAGAAATATTATGAAACGCGATAAATAATGCTATAACAGTAGTATATAATCGAAATAAATTGAGAGATACAAGAGGTACTAATTCAGTGTTAAGTTTGACAAAAAATATCGTAAGTTTTGATGAAAAGTAAATAAGAATTACTGCATCATAAATAATCGTAATATTGCGGATCGTGATGCTGTACATTGATACTATAAAGTATAATTATAATAATAAAAGAAAAGAAAAAGTTACTATAAAGAAATTTAGCATAGACGGAGAATAGGACGAAAAGAAAAAAAAAAAAGAAAAACTACGTTGACCAACATTTCGAAATTAGTTAAATCTACTAGAATGAAAATGAAGAGATCCATGAAGTTATTGATCTGACCGATTGCGCACAATATAGGTTAAAATTTCCTCTACAGATCTAGTTATTTATCTGATCGATTTTGCGTAATGTAGGTTAGGAATTCTCCTGAACATTCAATTTTTGATTTGAATCGAAAGGCAAAATGTAGATCAGAATAAAAACTTTTCGGAAGATAACAATCAAAATATATCAATAATCGCAGAGCGTCACTGTCCGAAGGAACTTAAAGTCACAAAACTCAAAATATTGAAGGGAGGAAAAAAAAACTTCAGAGCCATTGCGTTTTTTAACGTCTCTGAAATAGGCCGCAGTATTTCTCAGCATGCCGCCAGATTTGTTTTTCAAAATTTCAAATTGTAGAGTTTTCGATGTGGTGGTTGTGTTGCGTAACGGTACCTCAATTGTAATTTTACGTAAGGATTTATTAGGATACCGTCATGCAAATCAAATTAAATTATCAATTTGAAATTTTACTGAATTCAAGGAGGAGAGAATCCGATAATTATATTAGTAGTGATAGCAGCATATGATACAGTATCAAAAGACTTCTATGGGAAATAAGACTGTATGGATGATGCAGTGACGATTCGATTGATAATCTTGCCAAGAATTAAGCATTAAATTATTGCACAAGTTGGAACTCTTTCTGGGCTTTGATTCAGAATTTTAACATTTTAATCAAGTTTATGGCCGCTATATCGTTTAAACGATACATTGATCTCCAATAAATCGAATTAATTAATTATGTATTAATATTTCACTGATTAATATTGCAACAGTTTTTATCAATGAACATGAAGGTTTTGATAAGAAACTGTTCGAAAATGCTAAATACTGATTTTCGATCTTGATAAGAATGATCCATTTGGCTTGGTTCGGGCATATGTTCAGGGGAAACTAATAAGTTTTCGATATTCATTTTCCAATATCCTTTTGATGCAATTCAATGCTATTCTGATTTAAAGATGAAAAAAAGAAAATGAAACTTGCAGATTCATCTTTATACAATCCCATTCCTCTGTACCTTTATTTCTATGCTTAATTTAACAATTCTGTATGATTAGTTGTCATTTCATTATTTTTTTTTTTTTTTTAATTAGTTTTCTAGTTTTTGCTAATAAGATTGGTTAATTGTTGGTTGTAATCATGTCATAGATATTTTGATTTAAGAATTCAGTTATTTCAGAAAACGAAAAATTGTAATGATCGGTCTATAGAAATTTCGTTTAATATTAGGGATTCATGCTTATTTTAATTCATTGTTGCGATCCTTTACTGATTTAATTGGTTTAGTTTCCGTTTTATCTCATTTGTGATCAGTCCTAATTGATATGGAAAACTAACAAAAAAAAAAAAAAGAAAAAAGAAAATTTGCACGGGTTTAACAGTTCTACAATTCTTCTGGAATCTTTTTTTTTTTAGATAATAAAATGGTCAGAAGGCGTTTCATGTCCAAAGGCAATGCAACATTTGTTGATGGTTTAGATAAAACTGTCTTGAAACAAGTAAGTTTTCCAGTAGCTTGATTTTGGTTATTCATTTAATTGAAGATTAAACAAACTAAGCTGGTGTTTAAACAAAAATAGGAAGGTGAAAAGTAACAGATGTGGTGTTTTATTTGTATCATTTGGTAATCATTGATTAATTGGTAATTAATGTGGAGTGGGAAGATATTGTATTATCTCTATTAATTTAAAGTTTTCAGACCTGTATTATTTTATAAATTAATTTATAATATCGAATAGAAATGAAATAAATGAGATGCAGAATGTTTTATCTAATTACTGTTGACCATTGACGAATCATGGATACCGTGGTATATTGCTAGAATAAGTCCGATTTCCCATTATTTAGTACTCATTTTCCAGTATCATAAGCAGTAAAATTTTTCAGTTAGCTAGACAGGATTCGTCATTTCGGCGTACAGCTATGTTCGCCAATATATTAAATGACGTACTAAGTCAAAAACGGGACTCTTTGCAATCTGATTTATGTAAAATGAAAAAAAAAGAAGGGAGACGTCGTGCTAAGCCCATTGATCGAACAAATATCACTACAGAAGAGCTCGAATATCAACGTTTACTCAATGAAGTTTGTATTATAACTTTATAATTTCCAACGGCGTTATGAAGTCTAGTCGTTTGAAAAACCTCATAATGACGATCAGAGTAGCATCTTTTGCGATAATTTTTTTTTTTTCAAGAAAAGAATTAAAATATGATTTAATGTCAAAGATTTAACACAATATCCTTGCGGTACTTTATTGATGGCAAATGGTAAGATGGTCTAAGTGTGTATACTAATAAAACTGAAAATATGATGTCATCAAAAAGATTTGATCATTTTATGTTTTCAATTTTATTCATAAAGTGGTCAGAAAAAATATTGTGAATGATCAAAGGAATTTTTTTTTTTTTTTTTCAGATTAAAGAGGCTGAGGAATATGAACTTGTGGTTGAACGTGATAGTAATAGCAACTTATGCAGAGATGGTAAGTGATGTAGGATGTTTGCTTTTAGTTATTTGATCATCTGGATCAACATGATAGTTTTTTTTGGTCACATTTTTTGAAAATATAGCTGAGATTATACGACGAAAATTCCATGGTGAAGTTTTTGTGATTAATGGTGCTATGAAATGATTGCTATTTTGTACTGAAAATTTTGACATTTATAATCTTGTCATTTGTTGACTAGTAAAGCTTATTATTCCTCGAAATTCTTTATTAGCCTTTAATATTTCAGAAGTATTTTATTCTTATTAATCGATTAAACAAAATCCTTATTCTTTAAATATCGTATTCTCTAAATAATAAATATTTATTTTCTAAATACTGGAAACAAGGCTAGGTTTTATAAATTCATGGGATAAGAAAAAATTTGCATTTATTCATGTATACAAAATTTTGTGATATTAATAATGTTATTTACTTATATTTAATTGCATATTATTTTTTTTATCGTTGTTGTTACTATTTTGTATGATTTTTTCGTCGTATACTGAAGCGAAGATATTAAAAATATCCATTTAACTAAGCCGGTTTTATTGTTAGGATAGGACTGATATTGGAGCATTTTGAGAAATAAGTGCCAGCACTTATTTTTGGGAAACACAATGTGTTTTCATTTTTTCTTATCGAAACAGAATTTAATTTTTAGTCGAAATTTTTCTATAAGTAGTAAAGATTTTAAATAATTTGCTAGTTAACAAAGAAAAATAGAAAAGGTGCTTTTTCTAGCTTCTCTCATTTTAGGATTGTCGAAGATGATCAAATCGCAGATACAGTCTGGGACAAGCAAATTCTTCAGCAGTTTTTTGCAAGCTTCAAGTAAAATAGCAGGTTCACAGTGTTTTCATGGTTTTAATAATGATTTTTTTCATAATTCACAATTTCTCTTTCTACTTATTTTACTTAAGTTGAGTTACATAAATTATCTTCTGTTATTGATTTAAGACATGGAAGACATGGAGTTCTTTAATTTTTATGCTTCAAGGTTTAACCTACAGATGAACTTCAAAATGAAATAAGTAAATAAATAGTGAGAAAGAAGTGGAAAAGAGTAATTGAATTGACGAAAAATTTTAGAATAAACGAAACTTCTTAATAAAATTCACTACGTGTCATTATCATTGTCTCTTCCTAGCCAACTGTTTCATTTGGCAATCTTTTGAAAATTCGAAGTTATTTATAGGATGTGAAAAAGCTTACAATAAAGAAGAACAAGAAAATGAAATGGCCAAAGAGAACTTCGACAAATCGGGGCATTATACTGATTTATCACTAGAGAAAAGTAGAAACGTAAATCAGCTTGATATTACAGGATCACCTTTGATCTTCATTGTTCATCCATCCGAACCGACGACATCAACACCTCTTCAGGTAAATTTTCTAGTTCTTTCAGAGGGAATTCATTTTATAAATTCGATTATTGCAATCTGTAAGTTATTTAGGCCTCTCGATCTACATGCACATTACGTCTTCATCAAGATATGTTTAAATTTGACGATGATGCACTGTTGAGTCCAATAATTCTCAATAAAGAAGATGTTGTTTGTGATATTAGTGAAAAGGCAGCATCAACAACCTGTTTACGGTAAGTCGATTTCTTCATACTCTCATAAAATTTTATTATTATTAGAGGTCTATTAAAATTTAGTTCTGATGGAAATGAAGAAGTGAAAAGAAAATCAAGTATAGAAACGATTGATTGCAATCGGTCTGCTGGTGAAGCAATGATTTTGACAACGCTTCAGAAGTCATCTCCTCAGCTTACAATTCTTAACTCGCCTGGTCATTGGGGATTTCAAAATGAAGTAAATTGCTACTTTTATAAGAAAAAATTTTCAATTTTTTCAGATAATTTATTATCTAAATGAGTATATTTATTACCTATTTAGGAAATTTATTGTTAAAATAAACATTTCTTCTTATCCGAGGAAACCATCCTCTTTTGACTTAATAATCGAGTAGTAATCTTTGCATATATTGAAATAAATTATCAATAATTATTCTGTTGAGATTACCAAAATTATAATATTTAATGTTCTTTCAGGAATATGAATGTGAAAATGTCACCACATCTGAATATGGTAATCTTCCAGTAACAATTTTGACAAATAATTAAGGCAGTATTTCTCAGAATTGTTTAGATAGATTTTTTAAATGGGGAAGACGAAAAAAAAGAAGAGTTAAGATCTATTTAGATGTAAGAGTCAAAACAAGATAATATTATGAGATTCAAGAAAGAATTATCGCAATTGAGATGCATGTTTACAACGATCACCCAGCAAGTTAAAGTAAAGAGTTATGTCTCAGTGATCTTTTAGTATAGCCAATAAATCAGCTATTTCTTGCTTTACTATATTGTGATCTGTTGCTGCAATCAATTTACATTTTTTTGAATGACATTTTAGTCATTATTCCATTTTATTTGTTTTCAGTTAATGCCAACTTTTCTTTTCAAAATTTTTTATTATTTATGATTTAGAAAATTTCAGGTGATAGAAGCTTATCGTTGTATGATGGTACCGGAGTATGTTTTCCGTTTTTGCGCAAGCAAATTTTTTAATTTTCCGTATTACTAAATTTGTCAAAAAATTATAATTATGGACGAAGAAACTTGAAATCATCGAATGGATTTAAAGTCTATTATCTGAAACTGGAAGTACTATTTTCTTTTGTTTATACCTTAAAGAAGAATTTATAGCTTGTTTTTTGAAGGAGAATAAGCCATTCTACTTAAATGGCTTTCCATGGACAGCACAGTATGCTAAAAATCGTGATTACAAGCAAGAACTTTTTCATCTTTGTACTCAAAAAAATATTCAGCCTTGGCGACTTAGAAAAACAGTACTGTAAGTTATAATACTTTTGTAAGTATACGGAGGAAAAATCCATTCACTAAAATTTGACATGTTTATGAGGAAGCAAAACCTAGTGGCTTTCATGCTACATTCTGTTATATTCTATTATTGTCTCTAAATATTAATTCCAGTGATTTATCGAATCCGATAAAGCTTGGTGAAGGAACATTTGGCGAAGTCTTCCGAGTCAATTACAAAGGCGAAATCGTTGCACTAAAGGTAAGATTTAAACTGCATGTCGATTTAGTCATTTTTTTCTCCTATACATCTGTTTATCCTAAGATTTATATTTAGGTGATCCCTATTGGTGGTACCAAAATGGTTAATGGAGACAAGCAGAAATCATTTCGTGACATTATCGCAGAACTTATAGTTTCAAAGGAATTATCAGATCTAAAACAGACTGAGGACGGGTATTCTACAGAGGGCTTTATTCATTTAAGGGGAGCTGTGGTTGTCAAAGGTTAATTCTGTAATAAATGTTATACTTATAATATATTTTGTGACGATTTAAATAGTTAGGTTATTTATTCTTTGAGTATAATTTTCCAGGGTCCTATCCAAAATCATTGATTATCGCATGGGAGCAATACGACAAGCGTATGAAGTCCGAAAATGATCATCCGTGCATTTTTAATTCTAGTCAACATTTTTTACTTTTGGCTTTTGAAGATGGTGGAATTGATCTGGAGAAATATGTGGTATTTATTTTTCTGATTGACATATTAGTATGGAACAATAATAGAATAGAGAGAGAAGCAGTATATAATATTCTACTACATGATATTAGCAGTTGTAAAACATTTTAGTTCTCAAAAAAAAAAAAAAAAAAAAAAAAAAAAAGATTTATTATAGAAATTATTTTTTTTTGTAAATTTAATTTATCAAATTATATAATAAAATTATTTTGCAGATTGCTAATGTTTTGCAAGCATACAGCATTATTTATCAGGTCTTACTGGCACTTTCTGTGGCAGAATATCGACTTTCATTTGAACATCGTGATCTTCATTGTGGCAATATTCTCATACGAAATGTGCAGTCTGATTCTGTTGTAAAGTAGGTCTTATGTCATAAATCGAAATACTCTATCTAAATCTGTTTGAATTTTGATTAAAAATTTTTGTAAAAAAAAAATATTTTCAGAGCAGATTATAATGGTACTGAAATTAGCGTTTGTACATACGGTGTCGAAGTGAAAATTATCGACTTTACTCTCTCCAGAATGTCTAAAGGTGCGATAAATTTTGTGATATTCTAGAAGATTTCAGGAGAATTTTAGAGGTGCATTTCATAAATTCCGTTAAATTTGAACATTAAAGATGGTAGGAATGATAATCCAGATGATGAATGAATTTCAGGCACATCAACGATTTTTTTTGATTTGGCGAAGGATGATGAATTATTCGCAGGTGAAGATTGTTTACAGTATGAGATCTATCGAGCAATGCGCATGGTGAACAAGTAATAAATTTTTTTTTTAAGTCAGTAATATGATAAGAAACATTAGATTTTTGAATATTATTCATATGTTTTTGAAATATCAATTAGTTTGTTTAACATTACTCGATTTTTGAGATGGATCTCACAGAGACATCTATTCAAGAGACATCTTTGCATATTTGCTAAATCTTTGAGTTCTTTTTTGAAGTGCATGATTTGACAAAATAATAATGAAAAAGATTTATTTGTCATTTCAAAATCCTCATCTAGGAACAATTGGTTTCCATTTTGTTCGATGACAAATGTGTTATGGTTAATATATCTTGTGCGTTACTTATACGATAGTATGGATGAAAAAAATACTGGTAGCCAGAGTGAAAGGAAAGATTTCATTTATCATTTCAAAGATTTGCACCGTTATGGTGAGTAACAATTAAATATAAACTATTCTTTATGTACAAAATTATAACTAATAGGGTCTCGTCAATGTAGATCAATTTAGTTTTGTCACTAAAGAACAATTTTTGATACCACTTCGATTCTATATGTATATAAGTAACCAAGTAAACTTGTGACTTCAGTTCTTGGATCATTCTTTAAAATTTAGATGTTATTTATGTCGGTATTTTAAATCATCATTATTAGGTATCTCATTCTGTCTTAGCTGATTTTGCGAAACATTCAATATTAATTGAATATCATTCCATTTCAATAAGAATTCATTGCAGCCAGTCTATCGGAGTGGTTAGCAGAGAAAGCCAATAAAAAGAACGATTTCATAGCAGTTGTCAAGGAAAATCATTAAACATTTAAATTTAAAATAATTGTGATTAATGCCTTTTGCATTTATGATTTAGTATAGTATTATCAATACTTCAAATATTTATAATACATGTAGCATTCGGTGAAGTATACTGTTAATCATTTTATTGTATTTTTATAACTAGCACTTAAAATTCTATCTCATTATAGATCTCAAAGTGAATTGATTATTATTTTTGCCATCTCCTATTTTACTTGTATTTTGTACTTCATTTTCACGTAATTATGTGTGTGGAAGTTTTTTTGGCATGTGAATCAATTCTTATTCGAAGTGAATTGATAGGGGTTGTGTATATCATTAAATGAAAACTTGCTCTGAAAACTCATCTTTAAGCTATATAACTTGAAAGACAACAAGATGAAAGAAGTGTTAAGTGAAATGATTTTTCTAGTCTAATTCATAAATTTATATTAATTGTTTACGGTATATTCTTCATCGTGAATTCTTTTAATTATTCCAATAAATTTAAAGTTGGACTTAAAAATTGATTGCATTGAGAAGATCCAACTTTATAGGATATAAAAGGAAAAAGCTGATTATTGCAGAAGTAGTATTGAAAGTTTATTGCAATTAATGAATGAATGGAATATCAAATAATTAGACAATAATGTGAACTAACACAAAGTTGATATGTCATATTAGAAGAAACGTTTAAAAAATTTTCCGTTTACAGGAAAATTTCGAGAATTTTTTTTAACAAGAACAAAAATAACTCCAGTTTGTTGTGTAATAAGTTGTATAAATTAATGTTTTCAGACGAAAAGGATATCGCCAAATATTGATGTCATGAAACATTTATAAATTCAAAAAAAAAAAAAAAAAAAAAAAAAAAAAAAAAAAAATCAAAAAAGTATACAAATTCGCAAAAAAAAAAATAAATACATCAGAAATAATCCATCAAAAAAATACAAATTCATCTGAAAAAATGCAAATTTATCGAAAACAGCAAAATTTATGATATGTCGAAACGGTGTGCATGTATAAATTGATCAAAAAAACAATGATGATAATATGAATACCAGCCATGTTAATAATTTTTATCATACTTGAACTTCGCCGACTTTCTGGTTAGTTTTCGATGTAATCAATTTTTAATCAATTCTGAGGAATGGATTATGAAAAGATAACAATTTCATTTATCGGATAATTCAATCTTTAATTATATTTACCATACATTATAGGATAATTAAGATAATTCTGCTTATCGTTGTCTAAAATTTCAATTTAGTCTAAATTGAACATTCATAAAATTTGTTGATACCTTTATGGATTTAATTATAATAATTTAACTATTGTAATTCATTGATTTGTACAAGCTTAGATTTGAGTTAAAAAAAAAAAAAAAAAAAAAAAAAAAAAAAGTGGTTTCAGTATGCTGATTTCTTTTTTTGAATCAAAAATTTTAACAACAGTACTTTTTGTTTTGAGATATTACAAGTCAATTTTACCAGATATTAAAATTTAATTCCAACTAACAGACGAAGAAAACTGAAAAAATAGTGGTCGTGAAAATTTTTAATAATATGAAACTACTGGAATGTTTTATTTATTTATTTTTTTTCAATAGTAATATTAATAACAATAATGGTAGTGATAGTTGATAAAACTTCAGAGTTGTTCCGAACAACAATTAGCTAATTAAACACCAGTAAATATAACAATAATTAGCTAATTAAACACCATAAGTAGAACAAATACGTATGTATGAATCTGATAATAAATAGAAAATTATTTCAATTTTAATCACAATAAAATTTCTAACAACAATTTAATTTAATCTATTTGTACTTAATTACTGAGAAAAATATGCTCTATAAAAAATTATATTTTTCTTTGAGCAATCTTTTGGATTGAAAAATTTGAGAAATTCTTAAGATTTTTGAAATTCTTCGAAAATATCAGTTATCAATGATGAATATTATTTCATTCCATCTTCTTTTATTATTTTAACTATTTTATCTAATGATTTATTCGATATTCGAAAAATTTTTGAACGAATGCGAAATTATTTTTGCTATTTTATGGCTAAATTCTTTTTTTTTTTTATTATCTTACTTTTTCGTTTGTATATATATATATA